>JAPYYW010002933.1:0-21334 GCA_030522545.1 Cremastinae sp. A BG-2022a
TTAACACGCGCTCTTATGGAAGGATGCAAAAAAATGTCATTTTTACCAATAAATATCTCGAGTTCCGTATGGTGAAACCTTCTGAAAATTGACATACATGTACATATGACGGTAAAGAAAGTTTATGAAAAATTTTAACAAAATATATAAAAAACGATACCATGACCATATCACCTTAAATCAATTTAATTAAATTTTTGTATCAATTCACTATGAAAATTGTATGTTGCCGTTCTGGGTACGGTACAAGAATCTCCAATGGTGTTCGCGGTCGTGCCCGCAGCTGACCTTCTATTCAACGAGACCATGATTTAGATCCAAGCAGTTCCGGACAGGAAGCGCGATCGGTGTAAATTCTAGAGCGAGTATAAGGGATCGCAATAGCAAAATGACGACACGGGAGCTTCGTTTATCCGGCCTTGTCAGAAATATGTATTCAGATGAAGCCTGCCTTTGACACGTTGCCCGAAACTCGGCGTCGAAACGTTCGCGATATCTGTGCCTTCATGTTTATCCTTCCTGCACTTCCAACCCTCCTAGATCAGCAAATTCTAGTTACATAAGTTATATAACAATCCCGAAGTATCAGCAGAGAAGCAACTGAATCCATAGTTAAGCAAACACGATTATTATATATGGATTTCCCAAGTGCAGTCAACAAAAATATAAATTGAGAACGAGAACGTTGAAAAACAAATATGCCGATAAAGGTTTTATTGATCCAGCGAGACTTTCAAACATAGTCTGGGTAAATTATTCCTTTCTTTCGCAATTCTACACATTTATGCGGAAATTCAAGTTCGTCGATTTGTGCAAAACGTGGAAATTGCTCAAGGCGGTTCAAAGCAATCGTGTACTTCTTTGAAGTTCTGTTTACATATTCGTACTAGGTAGAATGTTTTATTTTCTTGGGGAATTTGAAGAATGTTATTCGCTGTTGTAATTTTCAAATATACACAATAAAATGGAGATTACTTTTTTTATATGCGTAAGATTTCAAATGTATTTGATCTGATTTATTAAATAATTGTTAGGCTATAAAATAGATTTAAGGCGTATACATCAATTCATTCAGGATGTATGGAACAGACAATCCCAGACAAAAATAAATTCTTGACGTTAAATTCGTAAAATTCAGACTCTGACTTTTGCTAAAAAGTTGCCAATTTTTTGAGTCTTAGTAACTGTCAATTAGCAACTTTAGCATATTTTAATAATATTAAAAAATGTTTGTATTATTTAAACAATTAAAATAAAAAAAATTAGTAAAACGTTTTGAAATTACTGTCTATACAACATGAGCACTGCTACGAATATATTTTAAAAAATTTAAAAGAATCTCATATTTCAAAATTTATATTCAGTGCAAATTTACGAATTCTCCATAATAAGAAGCAAATGTTAAATCTCAGCAACTTTGGAGTTTGATAATTCTTAAACCACTCAGTAAAATGATTTCAAATTTGGTGCAACTTTTTATTATACGCTTAAGAACAAAATATGTCAAAAATTTATTAAATTCTCATATTCTAAAAAATATCGCTCATACATTCTTAATCAGATCTACTGTCGGATCCTTAATCGGATCTAACAGATATTATTAATAAATAGAATGTGTTTACTGGACTTCTTCTATAAACTCATTTTTTACATTCTTTTTTAAACGTAACTTTTATGTAACGTTAAAAAGGTTAGAATTATGCAACGTTATTCTGATGACACTCTGTTTTTCTTTTATCATTTCTTATACAATCGTGAATTATGTAATTAACTTTTCAAGATATTACGCTGGAACTCCGTTGAAATGTTTCAAAATTAGAAAAATACCGAAGACACGTTTCAGATGTAAATTTGAAAGGGAAGAATTTTTCACGGTAAAAAGAAGAGAGTGAAAGTACGTTAAATTACGAATGGGATGTTTACGCGGAAGAGTGTAATTTAGCTTTTTTTTTGAGGATTTTAACTGGCTTAAACAGCTGTAGACGAACATCTGGCGAATTTTTACTCATTCGCGTAGGAAAGGCGCGAAATTCGCCGCAAAGCTGGGAAGGTGTGGGCTCGGGTATAAGGAGGGATCCGAGAGGATATCCCTTTCATAATGTATTCAATCCCCCTTGGAAAGTGGTGGCTCTCTCGCGCGGCGTGTCGTGCCACGTGTTGCTATATCACTTGGTAGGTCCTGTCGTTGAGCCACAGCTGCGTTTATCACAAATCCCGTGCTGAAGTTTCTTCCGACGATATACATATTGTGTCCCTTCCACACCAAACTCCCCCGCGAATGTATAAATTCGTGTGTCAGAGACGTAGATTTACACACGCGAACCTTTTCCGTCGCCTACTTTTCGCGACTGTCGTCCTGCTCGGACGAATTTTTCCCAGAACGGTAGAAAATTCGGTCTCTCGAATTTTCATCGCTACGACCAACTTTTGCTCGAGTCTACGAGTTCGGAAGCGCGAACGTGCGTCTGTACGTTCGCCTCAATTTGAGTTCTCCAATTCTGTACCGCACAAAACTGGATATGCTGAGCTCGGGCAAGGTCGAATATTGAGCAGTTTACCAACGAATTTGCAATCCTTATGAGATGAGGATGTTCCGAGCTACACGGCTCGTCAAAATTCACTCTCTCGCCTTTCATGCACGCACCGTTCTTCTTCCGCAAGTCAAGTTGAATACTTTTTACAAATTTCTTTTTAAACATACTTTTTACTATAATTTGAGAATACTAAAATACATGGTCAAATTTTCAGGAATAAAGAATGATCGTAGTGACCCAAAAAGTATATTTAGTAATGTTAAAACTTTTATTAAATTTATTGTTTTAATTAAGGTTAGAAAATCTGTCAATGCTTGGCGTATTGCAATTATAGAGCTTTGGCTAACGTTTTATTGGTTAACGTTTTACAGGTTAAAAAGTGTTTAATGAATATAGTAAATGGTTTTATAAAGAGTCACTCGTGTGTAAAACAATTGCTTTTTTAAAATAAAGGTATGGGTGAATTGTGTTCTCGTATCTAATCAGTGTTAAAAATCGAATTTTCAATTACGAATATTTTCATTAAGTGGTCAGTATAAAGACAGGTTTTTTGTGCGGATTTTGTAACTAGGAACATTTCTAATAGTTTGATCACAAAATGAAATTTTTTTCTTTTAATCAACATTTTTGATAGACATCCTTAAGGTGTTTGGTCTGTGACAGTCAAATCCAAAAGTTTCTCTTATTTTGATCACGTTTTTCTGACGTTTGCTACACATATACATATAACGTTAAAGAGAGTTTATGCAAAATTTGAAAAAAATCTATCGACGCTTATTTTACAGACCAACCGCCTTAACGTCTTCGTAAAGCAGCATCGACGTTAAAATATGATTCACACGAATTCATGCTTCATGCGGTACTCCGCGCTCGCAAAAGTCCGGATAACATTCACTTTATTGGATCGTATGTAGTGCAAATTATAAATGCTATTTCAAATTCAAAAAGTAATAGTGTCACGTACACAAACGAGATGCAATAAAAATGAACCGCGTTTCTATAACATTTTATTAAAAAATATTCATAGAAAATTATTCACATAATTATGTATACTATTTAATAATTTTTACTATTTATTTACTTTTATTTTCTTGAATTCCTTCCGTTATACAAATTTTCTCAATCTTTGGAGTATCTTTATGAAACTCGAATGAGTTATATCAGAGAGAATGGCACAAAGTGTACACATAATAATATGCACACGAGAGATGTAGACAGAAATAAAGGGGAAGAGGTATACTTGTTGCTTATACGGACCAAGAGGCCTATGGGCTGGTAACTCTCCAGAGTTTATGAGCAGTCGGTGTATCGTTACGTGTACTATATTACAGAACCCCCGAATAGTCCGAACAGCAGCGACACGAATCGAATTTCGCATACTTCGGTTTTATTACCTGTCTGACATAAGGCTGACTCGAACTACTTGAGTTACATTTTCAGTCTTTCGATTCATCAATTTCTGCTACCTCGTGAATATTAACGATTGAGGCCATTGTAACATGTGTCTGTGAAATTTGATCCTCAGGATCGTTTAGATTTCTATATCTCAATTGATTTTTTTTACGGTCTACTTTTTATGGTTTTTCATGGTAAACTCCTCAGCAAGCCCAGCAATAATAATTTTTGTAACTGATATATAATAGTTAGGAAAAAAAATGCCAAAAATGGCATAAAGTGACACATTCACCTGGGCTTGTGGTGAATTGACACTTACACTCGTGTGATTGTATCACAATATCTACTATTCAAGTCAAAAATAAACAATACTGAAAAATTGAATCTTTTTTCTTTATCCAGCCAAATCTCATAAGTCGATGATACAATAAGAGTCGTTGAAGATACAACTGAAGTGGTCGATAACAATTTTGAATTATTTATAAAAATAATCAACACATTATTGTTTACCCATAACTGAAGTGGTCGATAACAATTTGAGATTATTTATAAAAATAGTCGACACATTGTTTAGCCATCAAAGAATTGAATTCGAAACGAACATTTTCATTCAATTGTTCGACTTCGACATCCAATTCGGTGATTAGTTGTCCATGTTCCTGTGACTCGTGTGTAGTATTAAAAGATTATTGCTTATGGGGCTAACGTGTACAGAGGTTAATAAACTGTATTGGGTGTCGAATAGCCACACTTTAGTTTTGGTGCATTCGAAGTTTTGTTCGTGTGGTTATATAACACTTCGGTTTAGGTTCACACAAGTCACACTCGTGCGAGTTCCAATGCATCAAAGCTTTCACCTCGTTCGGTAACTCGACACCCAACGCAATTTGTTGTTTTCCACACTCGCTGGCACACGAAATACCATCATCGAAAAATAATAATCGATCCGCGTTTATTCGAAAATCGTGTGGGCTGTTCGCAGTAATCGCAAATTCACGACGAGATTGTCACGAGAGATAATTTTATTATTATTATTATTATTATTATTATTATTATTATTATTATTATTATTATATATTTATTTTTATCGCGATCGAAGCCTAGTTACGAGAGGGCGTTACACACGGTCGTAAAAAAGTTTCCGATAGTGTAGGAAACGCTATGGGGGGGTAACAGCTATTTTACAGCTGGTACATAAATGCCCTTGAGAGTTCAGGGAAAGAAGCTTTTTCGCGTTTCGTCCCAATTGTGTCCGTGCCAGCGAGAGCGGAGTTTCGTTTTCACGTTTCGAATCACGAGAGAATCTCTCGTCGACGTTATCACAATGAACGAATGCACTTCGATTCTCGCGTTAAATCTTTTATTATATCAGAACTACGACCCGATGGCATGTGTTTTGAGATTATTTTACATTTTTTGAAAAATATTTTCAAGTTTATTTCTTGGGAAAACATATTTTTTTGAGGACTTCATTCGATGAAAACGAGAGAAAAAAAAAGAGAAAATTTCGTAGAAAAAGTAAAATCGGTGAATCGAAAATCCGGTCACGTCGAAAAATTGACAATGACGCCTGTCCTTTTTTTTTTGAACTCAACAAAATGAACAATGGCGTCGAACCGACCGATCACGTTCGAAAATAAAGTACGACTTTTTGGCAGCTCGAACGAATACATGCATATTGAGTATTTTCGTCACGATGACTGTAAAAGTTTCCGGGTTTTCTATCTTTTTTGGCTTTTAGATTTTTTTTTTACATTTTTATTTGACGAGGTAGAAAACTCTCGTTTGATAAAGAGGTACTTTCGAAACTATTACTAAGACAATTTGTGACATTTATTTGAAATGTTTTACCTTCAGGTGATTTCCTGGTGTTTATTATACGGTCTTAAATTGATTTAAGGAAATATTTAAAAATCTTAGTTCGATCGAGTTGGGTCGAAGTCAAATTTCATCTGTAATTTATTTTTTATCAACGTACAATTAGATTATGTGAAAACTATGATATATTTAATTGTTTAATAACAAAATATTATAAACTTGTTTTAGGCTTCTTAATAATAAGTCAATAATTAATATTGGGAAATAATGACGACTGAATTTGACTAGCGTACATAACCCGGGTTATTCATACATATATGACATTTGACCAATGCTTGGAAAAGACTTTTTTTTCGTTAAAAAATATTTAACTTTAGATAATGATAAAAATTTTTTTGCAACTTTTTGATAAATTAAATTTAAGCACATATTTAGTATTATTATTATAAGCAATAAAAAATTTAATCTATGAATGAGGATTTCAGTACGTTGCACTTGACCAAATCCAAATAAAGCACGCGCGACCGCACCGCCATATTATTTTCACTAATAACTTCTGCTAAAAAGAAAGATCTGATGTGTAATAAGAATAGCAGTCGCAAAATTGCATTAATTATGAAAATTCAAAGAAACCCTGTGGTAAATTAACTGAAATCATTGATAAATAGCTTTTTAAGGTAGTTCTATCAGTAGAGTCAAAACAAAAGTTTTTATGTCATATTGTCTCGATACCATGTGGTTTTTGAGCAAAAGTTTATTACGAAAAGTTGTTGCTAATTGTTTCCAAAACAACATTCTCAAATTTCAAGGTCATCCAAGGTCACCTGTTCTTATTACGTATGTATGAAAATTAAAAAATCGTAATCTTAGGATATTTTTTAAAAACTGAAGGAAGCTTCTTTGAAGTACAATAAAAAGCTATGAAAAATTTCAACAAGTTCAACTATCCAGAAGTCAAGATATTTAGAGTTGAAGATCGCAGTATTTAACACGTGCTCTTATGGGAGACTGCAGAAAATAGTGATTTTTGACAATAAATATCTCGAGTTCTGCGTAGTAAAACCTCTTAAAATTTAATATACAATTGCATATTTTATCAAAGAAGGTTTTCGTAAATTTTTAACAAAATCCTAAGAAAACGATTTTTTGATAGAACTACCTTAAGATATCAATGATTATAGTGGTAAATTTTTTTTGCCATTAAACGATTAATTTTCGGTATAAATTGAAATCTAGATAGTTGGCGTGTCATCTGAGCCTTATAATAGCAAAGCTGCATTATTTATTAATTACGCCCAAACTACGTGGTAAATCGATTTGAAATTTGGTAGACACATAAAGCAAAGTTAGCTCTTCCGATTAGATGCAAAAAATGTGGTGTTAATGGTGAACCCTAATTCAACCGAACAACTTTAATACCTGAAGAAAAATGTGATAAATAATCTTAAAGAATGTTGTGCTCTAGGCAATTTACAACAACTTTTCTCCATGAACTCAAGTTCGCAACCCACTTTGTACTTGAGAGAAAGACAGACGAAAATTTGTGGTTTTGCTGTCACGGCGCAATCACCTTAAATTTCATCAGAAAATGATTCATCAGGACGAAAAAATCATCGAGAAGGACCGGAGAGTATAAATTTAGCGAAGGCGCGTTGAAACATCGGTTGGCCGAGCGAAGGGTTTTCCTCCGGGGTATATATCGTGGGCCGGGACTCGAGATCGTATCCGGGGATAGTGAAGCGAGGAATGGCAGTAAGGTAGGAAGCACGCTAGCGCTGGTGCAGTTCCTGCTTTGCGGTTTGCACTGTCAAAGCCTCTGGGCTTGCCAGAATATGCCACAGTGGCCTTTAGGCGAGATCGTTTCGTTGCTGGCAAGTCCACGCCGGGGTTAACGCTCCATTCACAGTGGTTTGGCTCAGCGTCGTGTCAGACGAGCTTGAAACGCGCTGCGTTGACCCCGAAGGTCTCACAGACCGGAAACTCTCCTTGAAATTTTTGTCAAACTCCCGAGACCATCGACGATTCAAACCCGAACAAAAAAAAACCCTATAGCTGCTTCCAAAAATAACGAGAATCCGAAAAAGAAACGCATTCGTAAATGCGTCCATCTTTTTTCGACGAGACATTTTTGAGATTTTTCGAGCCAGCGCACACCAGTGAAATTCTCGTTCCCGTAAAAAAAAAATCGAACGGATTCATTTAACCGAGTGTCGCGTCCGGCCCAGACGTACTATTTTTTTTCAGCGCATCCTCTATTCACGATGACTTTTCGATCGGGGAATCGGCCGCGTGTGCGCTTCCGCGAGCACAAATTTTTTCGCCATTGGAAAAGAGCGACGACAAAATAGAAGAGAGGACTAACGGGTACGTGGTTGCTTCGACAAATTTCAGCACGACGAATTTCAAAGTGTTATATTCGTACACTCGATGTATATATGTATATATGGTACATGGTATAAAAACAGAGTGACGAAGTTACAGGCAGGAAAGAAAAAGAAAAAACGTATTTACTTTCTTTCGACTAAATCGCATCGACGCGGATGTGTTTCATATCGCACGCTCCGGAGAGCTCTTCGCATTCCGGAATTTCAGAGGAATTATTGTTATTGTTATTGTTATTATTATTATTATTATTGGTATCGAAAATACAAGTTTTTGTTTACAAAGCTGTGGTAAGCACTGGCTCAACTAAGGTAATTCTATAGTTTTATCGTTTATGTAAGATTGTGTTGAAAATTGGCACAGTCGTTCTTTGATGTGTTACAAATATCCGTATCAAATTCAAAGAGATTTCACCACGTAGAAATTGAGATATTTATTATTAAAAATCCCTATTTTCAGCGCTTTTCCATAAGAGCCTGTGTTTAATATTGCGATTTTTAATCCTAAATATCTTCAATTCTAGATGGTGAACCTTCTTAAAATTTAGCATGGTTTTTAATTGTATACTTCAAAAAAGCTTCCTCAAGTTTTTTAAAAAACCCCATTGTGATTTTTCAAATTTTCATACATATATAGCAAGTACAAGTCACCTTGGAAGACTTTGAATTTAGAGTATGTTGTTCTTGAAATAATTTACAACAACTTTTCTTCACAGACTTAAGCTCAAAAACCACATGCTAAGGAGATAAATAGAGATAAAAACTTTTGATCTGACTGTACCTATAGAACAACCTTAAAATTACATTAAAAGGAGAAAGAAATGTATGAAACGTTGTAAAAATGGAGTCGGAAGTGGACGAAAAATGAGACAAGTATAATTGGATCGATTGGAAATAATAAAATATTCAAATACGTTAAAGGGGTCGAGAAACGAAGAATGAGAAAGAATATAACGAAATGAACGTGAGGAAAAAATGGAGAGTGGGGAAGAGACGGAGGGTTGATTTTCTCCGAACGAAAGTTCGAGCATCAGCGCTGCGGTAATGCAACGAGTGACTCGCGTCCGGAGGTTGCGTTTCTCCCTTCTTTTCTATTTTGCACACGCAGACACGCGTGGAACGGACGAACGAGGAAAAACTGCGTGCTCGGCGCCGAGT
The DNA here is from genome assembly GCA_030522545.1 of Cremastinae sp. A BG-2022a. Taxonomy (NCBI): domain Eukaryota; kingdom Metazoa; phylum Arthropoda; class Insecta; order Hymenoptera; family Ichneumonidae; species Cremastinae sp. A BG-2022a. Next base: position 9,287 of record JAPYYW010002933.1, read on the forward strand.
CAGGAGAAATGTGTGTAAAAAAAAGGACGAGATAAAAAAGGGCAGAAAAAAAAGAAAACGAAGAGAGAAAAATAAGAGAGTGAATGGAAAGAGCTGGACCCTGGAAAAACGTGACTATTTTTATTTCGCTTCGACCACGAGATAAATTGCGAGGAATGCTAAACATTTTATACAAGAGAGGGAGGAAGGATAGACGGGAATTTCGATGCGAAGGAAAATTGAGAGATGGAGAGAAAACGAAATAAGAGGTATATGGGCAAACATATACAAAGCCTGTACAAATATGTGTAATGCGAGTACACGTGCGTATATGCGTTTCCGCAGGTCGCCCGGAGTATTGAATCACGTACTCCGTTATTCGCGTGGACTCACAGTATACAGGAATTTTCATTATTCCTTTATATCCCTTTCCATTTTTCCTTTTTTTTGTTCGTTTTGCGCCGAATGGCTTATATGTATTTTTACGAATTTCGTTCATTTTTATATGATATTTCGCATACGGAAGAAAAATGTACCAAGGCGTATACCGGAGAAAATTCTTTCGGAGCTGATTTTTCGATGAGCGAAGACACACGCTGCTTTTTTATTGAATTTCTCGAGAGCTGAACGCGATACCCGAATTTCACGAGCGCGTGCATTCGAGTAATTTAGTATCTCCATTTCGCAGCCCCTGGCGAAATTTGCATCGGCTCTTTTTTCTTCTTTCTTTTTTTTTATTGCGTGACTTTTAATTTAGTTTTAGCAATCGGTACCTCGGGGTTATTTCATCCAGAGGTTGGATCCTCCAGCTGGGGAAAATTTAGCGTAAGACTGCGTAAACGCACACCCCGGAAAAATCCCTGCGGCGCTTCGACTTCGTTCCACGAAATAATATTTGCATCGTGAAATTTTAAATTCCCCTCCGCGCTCTTTTTTCACCCACATCTTGGCAGTTTCATCGTCCAACGTCCCGGAGAATCGACGATAAATAACCGGCTCATGGTCATTTGTATAATATTTTATTTTTATTTTTTTTTATTATATACAGAGGCCGATTATGTTTTTGATAGCGGGGTTGAATAATGTTCTCACTTAAAAGTTTATTAGATATGCATTTAAAAAGAATTATTGCAAATTTTTTAAATTTTGTCACTAAATTATTAATAACAAAATGGCTCTTAAAAAATTCTGACTCTTCCTTCGATTCATATAGCTTATTATTATTACTAAAAATGTATGGCAAGCTTTAACAAAAGTCATATTGTCGTTCAGGTGGAGAAATTTAAAAATACTTTTTATCAAATTTCAATTTAAATTGGCAGTATTTTGCACGCGGTGGTATATATGGATGTATAAATTACCGAGGAACGCTATAAATTATTATTACCGCGCGAGAAACTTTACTGCTTTCTGGGAAGGGGAAATAATTTCCATCCCTATGGGATTATGGAATTCTCGAGACCTCTTTGCGTTGTGTCGTATCAGATTTCGTGATGGGAGGAGTGGCGGAAAAAAATTTTTTCCGTGCGAAAATTTCTTCAGTATTCCCTCCGTCTCGGGAAAAAGAAGCGAAAAAGAGAAAAAAAAGTGGGAAATTGAAGCGCGTGCCGAATTTAAGACGTCTGCGGTTTTTTCGCGATGGAAATTCAGTGGATTTTTCTCAGTCACTTTTTCACTTCGGACAAGGGGTCGAATGCTAATTTATGCAGAATCCTGGCGGCTGGGGCGTTAAACGAAACCGTAAAACGGCGATTTTACGTCACCCCGGAGAATCCCTCGGCGGCTGGGTAACACAGATTTGTTCGCGTCATGAGATTTCTCGTGGAAATCCTCGAAGACCGCCAAGATCTTTGAACCCGGCGCGACTCCCTCGAATTTCTCGCATTAATATCCGATATGCGGATGAATCATGAGACCGGTGATAAATCTCACACGCCGGAGAATTATCTGACAAAAATTACCATACGATTGCGATAACTGAATATCGTGCTCGGAGTTAACTGGAATATTCGGGAAAAATACGTGTCGGGGAATTAGCATACTCTGATAAAAGTATTGAAATGAGAACGAGAGAGAGAGAGAGTTTGCCCGAGTCACGGAATAATTCCAGTAAGGGAAATTAAAGTTAAATCGAAGAATCGTTTTGATAAAGGATATCGAAGTAAGTTTGTCACGAAAGAGAATTGAATTGTGATGAATGATGGATGAGAAATCGAGAATTTGTACTTCATCGATTTCGAATGTTCATCATTGAATAAAGATTTGATTACTATTTGAGCAGAGTTGAATTAAAGAGGTTCTTGTTCTAGAGGCAGTTTCAAATGTTTTTACCTCATCTGTATATTAAGTAATAACAAAATCATGAGATTACAATTTTTAAAGATAACTTCTTTTAAAAGAGCATGTAAATGTTCTTCAACATTGTACTGAAATGCTATAAAATTTGGAAAAAAAAGTTTCATCATATGGTAATCGAGATATTCAGTGTTAAAAGTGGCAACTTAAAAAATTGATGTGATTTTGAACAATAAATATTTCGATATTCAACTTTTGGGTGTGATGCTAAATAACGTTTATGCAATTTATTATAAAAGTTATCTTTGAATTCGTTTAATGCAAGAACCACCTTAAAAGTGTCTGTTCTGAAATAATATGAGACAGACCGAAACCGATGGATTTATATCATCGTTTCTTCTCTTTTTATGGGACTCGTATATATGTTCATAAAACATTAAATTCCTCAGAGGAGAGCTGAGAAGCTACTTTGGAAAATTGAAACACATCCGGAATTCCGGTCTTGTGCATCTGTCGATTTTCACTGTCTCTATTTTGGCCTTGGTCCCGACTAGTTCGACTAATCTCGAAATTTCTCACTGTGCACTTCAGAATTGTCCATACGAACACGGGGTTGAGCAATTTTCACCCTCTGACGTTTCACGTCCTCATTTTCTGTATGGTTAACGATCAAACGGTTGCTTCGAAATACCTCGCGTCAAGGGATGATAATTCATCCGTATCGGAATCAGGTGGAGTGAACCCAAAATCCTTCCGAATACTCCACTTTGTGCGAAACTCTACCTTTTGTTCCATTAGTACGTCTAATACAGATTATTGGAATAATCTTATCATGTGACATTTGAGGATGGATTTCGTCAATTGATTTTTTACCCTTGAAATTATTGAATATTCGAGGGTAATATTAAGATAAAGGGTCTATTTTTTATTACGAAAAAAAATCGAGAATTTTTATTCGAAGCACTCATAGATTCTACGTCAATGTTAGGAAAATGAAAAATATTAAAAATTATAAAAATTATAAGGGGTTAGAGTGAAAATTTAAGGTTTTTTGTCACCCAAGTGTTGATATACACATATATTGTCTCATATTGGCGACTATATGACTCGATCTTTTCGATCTACACTGAGAGAAATCACGATAGTGGATTTTATCATAAAGTGACAACTATGCTGATTATTTTATAACTAAATATATGTTTATAGTAAAATGAAGTATATTTAGGATAGAATATAAACAGAATATAATTAGTTCCGTAATAGTTAGTATAGTTGTCACTTTTGTATAGTAAAATTTATCATTCTTTTCTCTCAGTGTAAGATTTTGGCACAATATTTTTGAGACATGACAACTGGTTAAAAAAAACAAATTTTTGAAAGTTTTTGAAGTATTCTTTCTCTGAAGGTGGTACTTGCATGAAGAGATTTTAAAGGTGATTTCTTTACAATAATTTGCATAAACGTTCTTTAATATCACAGGCACGTGTGTATTTAATTTGAATAGACTTTTACTTATGGATTAGCTTTGAAAAAGTTCATCTGACGATTTTATTTTTACTTTATACGGCTTATTATAGGCTTTTATTTATGAATTAGCTTTGAAAAAGTTCCATCTGACGATTTTATTTTTACTTCATATATGAAAAATCTTCGAAAGCAACGATCGTGCAAGAACCTTTTTAAATCCTTTCAAATTCATCAAAATATTAAATTTCAACGAGTATATATTATTTTTTAAAAATTCTTTAAAGATAAAAAAAGTGTGTATTGACGAGTGAACGATGCATTCGACCATGTTGGGCGCACGAGTGAGGAAAATCCTGAATTGTACAGTGTATAGAACTTATTTCAGCTCATTTATCGCGTGAAAATTCGACGTCCGGTAGTTCTCGGGTCCGAAAGAAAATAAGGGAGCGAGAGGAAACGTGTGCCAACGATCCGTCTCGATTTCGGTGATTCGAATCTGGTGCACGGATTTCCGGCGAGAATCGGACGAGGGACGTTCGAGGGAAAAAATGAAGGAAAAATCGTAAAAAGTCCGGGGTGTTGGTGGTGGGGTGGGGAAGGGGGGTAGCGCAGGGAGTGTGGAAGATATCGAAGCGTTTCACCAAAGAGTCAATCGATCTCTGTTGGCACTGGTACGTCGTGGAACAAGCACTCATGAGATTAACTCCTGGCCGCTTTTATATCCACGGGCGCAGTCGGAAAAATAGAGGGGCGACAGAAAGGGGGGGCAAACTTTGGATTGTAATAATCGAGAGAGGTTCCAATCTCACCTCTCTCCTTCCGCTTTTATTCGACGAAGAAGAAGAAGAAGTGGGGAGAAAAAATAACAGACACAAAAGTGAAATAAAGGATGAGACCCGCCTGCTTCCGGGTCGAGTGAAGTTTTCGATATTTTTCGATATACCTAGCTTTTGGCTCCGATCCTACGGGTATCGCTGAAATAGTCCTAATTTAAAAAAATCCACTTCACAGTTCGGAGAACTTATCGACAAAAACCAGCGATGCACTTTTTTTTCACTCGCCGTACGTACATATATATATATATTTATCACAGAGTGGCTCTATCGAACTTTCGTCGAGTATTGTCGTTTTCTTCTTTTATCGTTATCCTTTTTTTAGCTACGAAACCTGGATACGGATAAACTTATTGAATTTTTACAACCCTCGTTATCATGTGCACATGTTTATGCTCATTGCGTTGTACGTATCGGGGAGAAACTTGCGTCGACGACTCGATTTATCGTGTCGACTCTTTCCAAGGTTTGGAGCTTGATTTTCATCAAAACGAGCTTTCTCGATTAAATCACAGCACACGTATCGTAAATGTCACTTCACTGCATACGAGGAATATATTTAGGGGAATTCTCTCGTATTTCACCCGCGTGACACGAGTCTAGCTACGGGGAAAAGGAGAGTCAGAGAGAGAGAGAGGAAATAACGAGACGGGTTATAATAAGGAGTTACGAACGATCGCGCGAGATGAGAAAGACGTCGACAACGATGGAAAACAAAGTTTCCCGCCACGGTACGAATACGCGCGGTTCGAGCGATATCCTTTAACCTCAGGGTGAGGGCGAGACAGAACTGGCACTCCGGTTCGTCACATAGGCCGACGTCGCGTTTCCCACCATCGCCGCCAGTCTCGGAGCACCGACGGAACGAGAACCAACTGCCAGGGGGGTTTACGCCGCGCCTGCGTTACACAATCACTCCTGATGCGCGCGTTGACCTACTCCAACCTATAGATATTTTTCTATATGTTTATATATATATATATTTGAAGGCGTACAGGACGTCGCTAAACCGGAAGTCGGGCCTTTGCGAACCTGGAGACGATTCTTCGAGCGAGCCATTCCAATGTCATTCTTTAAGGGTGCTGTGAATTCGTTGAGCAAAAAATCAAAAGTTTTACAGTGTTTTTCTAACATACGAAGGTGTTTGAGAGTCAAAATTTATTAAGGGTGTTGAGTCCGTAGAGCAAATATCAAAAGTTCGACAACGTTTTTCTTCCATACAAAGTCGTGTGAGAGTAAACATTTATTAAGAAAAGTTGCTGCAAATCGACTGAAGAAAAACATATTTGAAATTCAAGGTCATGCAACGACAGGTCTACTCTTTATGCGATTGCACAAAAAAATGATGAAATTTTTTTGAAAAATTATATGAAGTTTCTTTAACGCTATACAAAAATCAGTGCAAAATTTCACTTAAATTAGGAAGCTTGTTACTGAGATATTGATTATACAAAATTGCAACTTCAAACACGTACTCTTATATGGGAAGATACAAAAAAATAGCCATTTTTAACAATTAATACCTTAATGAGGAGCTTCCTAATCGTCATGAAATTTTTACACAACCTTTTAGAGATGGTACTTATTATTGTGTAAAATTTTCAAAACATTTCCATCATTTTCGTTTTTAAACACAACATCCTTAAGAAAAGTTGCTGCAAATCAACTGAAGAAAAATATGTTTAAAATTCAAACTCATCCAAGCTTAGTCCCTGTGTGATTGCACGAAAAAAATGATGACATTTTTTTGAAAAATTATATGAAGTTTCTTTAACGCTATACAAAGATCAGTGTAAAATTTCACTTAATTAGGAAGCTCATTACTGAGATATTTTTATACAAAATTGAAACTTCAAACACGTGCTTTTATATGGGAAGATACAAAAAATAGCCATTTTTAACAATTAATATCTTAATGAGGAGCTTCCTAATCGTCGTGAAATTTTTACACAACGTTTTAGAGATTTTACTTAATATTATGTAAAATTTTCAAAAAATTTTCATCATTTTCGATTTTGAACATAACATCCTTAAGGTGATGTGAAACACTCAATTCTGAGAGAATTTTTGGACAAATCCCACGCTCATATTTTGCAAGCAAATTAAGTGAAATTTGAATATGTTATGCAATGTACACTATATACTAATGCATGCCGTTCTTCGAATTTCAAAAAAACGAAAAAAAATTTTTTTTAACTTTGGTTTTGTTATTTTTTTGAAATTTCAACAATGTCACGCTCTGGCACAGCGTATACTGCATAACATATTAAAATTTCAGTTGATGACATATATGTAAAGCACTGTGTATAAATTTTAAAAATTAAGTCCCTCAGCCAACGTGTTAACCTATAATGTGAGGAAAAAAAAGAGTTTGTTTGCATAATTCTCGAGTTATCGAGCATCAAAATTGCACCCTTATATACTTACACCCTCTGTCATCAAGTTAAGGCAAACACACGCAAGGTAAATAATAATATATATTTCGTATAAAATGTTCTCCATGTCCATAAATAGCGAGTTTATTCTTGAAGCTGAACGGAAGTGAATTTGGTATTCTCGTAGATTCGGAGCTCTCATGAGGCAGGATAACTGTTATTAGAGATCGATACACGGAAAATCATGTTGTCTCTTTCACGGAATCGCCAAGCTCGGACGCGACGAGTGGGCGGATAGTATAGAAGAGGAAGAAGAAAGAGGAAAACGAGGAGGAGAATGGGCGAGGTAAATTTTATTTTCTCCTCGTTGTTGGAAATCCTGAGGATAACATGAAACTCCGGGATACCCGGGGACGTTTGCGAACGTGCCAGGAGACCCGCCAAATGTGATTCTTGCGCGCGGCGAAGAATATCTCGCGCTTCTTCACATGCATTCCCCCCCCCCTCTGTTCGACACTTGCCATACTTATATACCTCTTTCGGTCGCTCATTAGCATAATAAATGCAATGGCGTCTTGCAGATGCGAGCTTACGTGTGTTTGCCTTGTAAGCTCCCCGGTTATCCCGACGTGAGATACTCGCTCGAGAAACGGACACGAGAGAACAAACGTTATCGCCTGTTTTTCCCTGTGTAAGACACCCCCCGCGCCGCCAATATGTTACTGACAAAAACTTTGCTGGGAACTCTTCCTTATTTTTCAAGAGTCTCGTGGAAAATTATTTTTCTTCGAATTATAATCTCGATTAAGTTTTACTATTTTTCTTGGTTAAAGTATTTTCATACGGTACTATATTTTCAAGTTCTTAAGGGTGTTGAGTCCGTAGAGCGAAAAATCAAATGTTTGACAACGTTTTTTTTATATAGGAACAATTTATTGAGGAGGTATTATCGTTTCTCACGTGAAAATTATTTTTCAACTTTTTTTTTACTAAAATTTGGCACACTTGAGATTAATGTGATACCTAACTTTTGTCGAAATTTCAATAACTTCCACCGTCTTCAAATCGAGATATTTATCTTTGAAAATTGTATGTTTTTGTGACTTCATAAGACCCCGTGTTAAAAGTTATTATTTTGCACAATGAATATCTCGAAATCTGTACGATAAATCTTTCTTAAATTTTAAACGTATTTTAATATGCCGACGAATGCGCGATACTATAAGATACGATAATATCTCCTTAAGAAAAGTTGCTGCAAATCAATTGAAGAAAAAAATATTTAAAATTCAAGATCATCCAATGACAAGTCAACTCTCTATGTGATTGCAAAAAAAAATGACGAAATTTTTGTGAAAAATTAGATGACGTTTCTTTAACGCTATTCAAAGATCAGTGTAAAATTTCACTTAAATTAAGAAGTTCGTCACTGAGATATTTATTGTACAAAATTGCAACTTCAAACACGTGCTCTTATGAGAATATGGCTTATGTAGAACATACTTTGTCGGGATATTTTTCGCTTATTTTATCGATAATGATACTTGAAATTTAGCCATTGAACAATTGTATTAATACTCTATATATAGTAAAAAATAATTCGATAGTATATAACAATTCATTTTCATACTTTCGTTAATACCTCCTTAAATATACTAAAAACAAAAAAAAATTGAAATTTTCTTCCAAAAAGACAGTCTGAATTTTGAATTGCATATCAAGAATTTAATGTTTGCTATAGAATTTTTGGTTATACATTCTTCATTATAAATAATTTTTAAAAATAAAGTAGGTACTATGCAAATATTTTACCGAATAAATTCTCATGAAAAAAATTTTCTAGTATATTTTTAGATGATAATGCACAACAAATTTTCGATTTCAATTGTTTTTTAATAGTAAACGTTTGATATTTATTGGATAATTTATAACTTACACTATTTCGTTAATGTAAGTAGATATAATAATTATTTTAAAAATTTCATTATAGGAACATTAAAAAAATTTTTTTAAAGATCATTAAATTTTTCAGAACATACGTTCAATGATTGATCGTTTATGTGAATGATTCAGCACAGCTCGAAAATTAGCTCGACGATGAAGGATGAATAAATATATTTGAGTTTGTATTGATCGATCTCGTTGCGTATCTTCTCGGCATTTGTTTTTTTTTCTTTCACGCTTGCTTTGGAAGGGCCAGAGTAAACGAACGATAGGAATCGTTCCACCTGGCCCTCATCCCTCTCACTGGGTGCCAATTACACAGAAAGGTGCCTCGTAAAAGTTTCGTATTTACACGTCGATCGCGAGCATTATTTTATTTCTTCGTTTTCATCTCCTTTTTCGCTCGTGTAGTCTCATTTCATTGGACGCCCTGCGAAACTGGAGCCTCGTCGACCTGTTCTCGCATCGACGAAGGGTAAACAACGTTGCATTTTTTATCACAAACTTTCTCAGCGATCAACAACTTTTACGGTTTCGCAAATAAATATGAATTGAACTTTTTTTTTTTCAACGTCTCAAATTAATTTGCGAATTTACCCTTATTCGTGTTACTCGTGTTATTCGTGTACTGCGGAATAATTTCAGACGGATTTTACACGTCCGTCGTTATGGCGAATTGTTTTAATTTTGCGAAATACAATTTTGAAACGCGTCATCCCTCATCAAATATTTTTATCCCTTTTTGCAAACATCTCTTCTCCTCATCGCTGACGCGCGAAAATAATATTCTCAATTTTCGAGCAGGTATTTAGTCTTGATTTACGATCAAACTCGTCGTTCTCGTTGCTTTATCCAATTCATACAATTTTTTTGGTTCACCGAGGAAAATTATATATTCAAATTTTAGCTCAGGGTATTTTTTTGAAATTTAATTAACTTTGTAACTTGTTTAATTAAATTTTGACCGAAAAGTAATTAAAAGATGTAAATACAATTGAATAAAAAAGTATAAATGTCATCACAGTTTGGAGGTGGGTATTTGGTTGTGCATGCACGTGACAAGAAATATTGAATAGTGTAGAACATTCTAGAGAAAATATTTTCTCGAGAAAAAAGATGAAAAACGTTTCCAGATTTCGTCCGTTAATTACAATCGGATAGTTGCGGTATTTAAACTTTTCTGAAAATTTTTATACATTATGAAAATTGTAATTATTTTTGATGCATACAAAAAATCATGGTGATAATTCAAGACCCAATAATAATGATAGTTTTTGGCTTTTTCATTGCGAATTTTCGGTATTATACGATTTTTTGTATGAAAAACTATTGTTTTAATACTATATGGTAACAATTGGAAAATTTTGATAATTGTTCTTTTATACATAGTAATTTTGATTATAATCAGAATTGTTACGCGTTTTTCAAGAAAAATTATCAGAGTTTTTAATATATTCTCACACTACAACAAAATCATAGTATAATTTTTTGTGAAAAACATTTTCCATATGCAGGAAATTTCGGATCGACTATAGTGTTTGAAAATTTTTTTTTGCGAGGGGATTAAATATACGATTTATTCGATTTTAATATTGCTATTTAAATCGAACTAGAATTGAAAAAAGGAAAATTGAACCTGACAAAGTAAAAAATTGAAATAATTCAATTACAATTATCAACCAATTATAATATTGATTCGAAATTAATGACCTATTAATTGAATTGATTTTATTATAATAAAGTAAAATAATGTAAAATAATTGAATTAGTAATGCAATTCCATATAAAATAAAACGATGAACAAATTTTTATTTATAAAAAAAATTGTTCTCAGAGAGAATAGTAAAAAAAGTAATAATAATAAATTATGAAAATTTCTCAACTGGTAGTTTTTTTCCTGAATAAATCTCGCGATCATTGAATTTGATTTATGAAACACTTCATACGAGCACCCCATCTGGATGTACTTATTTTACGAGAGACGGGACGAGAGGCATCCGGAAATATTGGCCAGGACAAAAGTATAGTTCCCCCTCCGCGTTTCTCCCCTTCCATGCTTTTCTCCTGCCAGGCATCTCAGTGGCACTCCGCGCTTAGATTTAATTTTCCAGTTTGGAACGTGGCCAGGCTCTCTCCCGTTATATCTGTAGACGTCGCGAGAGAGAGAGAGAAAGAGAGAAAGCGGAAGTCGCGCGAGTTTCCGGACTCGGGGAGGAAAAGAGGGCGCGCGCATATGTGTGTATTAGCGCTATTCCGAAGCGTACGGACTGAGAGAGAAGTAGCAAATATCGGAAGTGCAAACACGCATCCGCCCGTCGCTATAACCCATCCTCGTTCCATAAACTACAATTTTGGTTTCGCTTTTCCACATTGAATTTCGAGCCTACGATGACGTCGATTATAATGTGTATCGCCAGGAATCCGATATACTGAATATTCAACTGGAAATACCGCACTGAGCCCAGTTCACTTTGTCGACGTTAAATTGCTCGACGGTAACATTTTTTTTTGGTATTTGTTATTGAAGTAGGAGTCTCAGAGCTGAAACTACATGACCGATTCCACCTCAAGACAACGACGTTTTTCGGATGACCTCTTCGATTTCTTTTATTTTTTAATATGTTATTGTAGATGCTAAATAAAATATCTAATAGAACTTTCGTAAATTTCTTAAAATATTCATAACTCCTACAATAGTTAAAATATCGTAACTTAATAAGTGGTCAATTTTTTTGTTTTTTTTTAATGTACTTTCTGGAAAAAAAATTAAAAAATAAAAAATAAAATTTTTTAGTGACTTTTTAGTCATTTTTAACTCAAAAACTCAATTTTCTCTCAATGGGACTCCTTCGATTTTTTTTTAATTCGCAACATTCTACTTAAAAAAAACAAAATTTTTGAGCCCAGACTGGATAGTGGATTCGAACAACTTCATATTGAAAAAAATGTTTTTCCATTTTTTTACAATAATTAAGATATCGTAATTAAATAGGTAGTCATTTTTTTGTTTTTTAATGTACTTTTTGGGAAAAATATTGAAAAATTAGAAAAAAATTTTAGAAAAAATGACCACTTATTTAATTACGATATCTTAATTATTGTAAAAAAATGGAAAAACATTTTTTTCAATATGAAGTTATTCGAATCCACTATCC
>JAPYYW010002934.1:0-17433 GCA_030522545.1 Cremastinae sp. A BG-2022a
GTTAAATATTGCGATCTTCAACAATAAATATCTCAACTTCTACGTGGTGAAGCTTTCTAAAATTTTGCACACATTTTTATAAAATATCGAAGAAGCTTTGTTTAGTTTTTTTCTTAAGTGAGTATTTTTTATTTATTTATTTTTTTTGTTAATTACATAACAAGCACACGTCACTTTGGATGACCTTGTATTTCGAGTATGTTGTTCTTTAGCCAATTTGCAATAACTTTTCTTAATGAACTTTTACTCGCAAACCACTTTGTCCATGAAAAAAACTGAGTCGAAAATTTGTCGTTTTACTGCCATGACCATATCACCTTAATATATTCGGAATGATAAAAAAAGATGCCACACCAAATTTCAGGACTTTAAACAATTTTTTAGAAGTGACAATTTTCTATTTTTTATTTCCCAATCATATAACATTGGGAAATTTTTTTTTTCATTCAAACTTTTGTAAGTCATTGACGGAGTGATTCACATGTATGCCCTTAGCATATTTTTGTAGAAAATTAAACGCTGTACAAAAAAGGTCTCTTGTAATTTTTCGATAATTGGACTACTTCAAAAGTTATTCAAGATTAAAGCAGAAATTGCGTAAAAGTTTACTTTTACGTGTGTAAATCTATATAAAATTAATATAATGTAAATATTTCAACTGATTAATACAGCGAAAAACTGTACTAGTAATTTTGCATTCATTTGGTATATTGAAAAATCACTCACTTCAATATTCGTCTATTTAAAAAAAATTATGGTATGCAATATGTATATGAATTTTCAATAAAGAACAATATTAATATTCTGATAATTGGAAATGTCATAATTCAAATATTATGACATTCAAAATGTTATAAACAGTTTGAATAATTTTCAAAATTAACACAACAATTTTTCATAGATTCCAAAACAGTGTATTAACAGTTCAACCACTTGTTACCATTTTATCAATTAATCACCTAAGTGATTTTTCACATCACTTAAATTCACCTTTAAATAACATTGAATAATTTTTTTAATTTCATTTTGAGTTTCGTAGCTTTTACTGAGGCTCTATTATATTATCTAATGCTCTATTATAAAAAAAGATTTTCGTGACATTTTTCGACAACTCGACTCTTTTAAAAGTTCAAGTGGAAATTACGTAAAATTTCACATTTTCTTCGAGATTTACACTGAAATTACTAGAATTATTAGAAAATATTGTGGATTTTATTATACAAAGCATTTCAAATTCTACAAAATGAGATCATTCAATTATAAATATATGTCATTTATTATTTATTTTCAACAAGTACCTCAAAAGTACATTATTATGTTCATAAAATAATTAGTAAAAAGACGAACATTTAATTATGTTTTTTAAAAAAACATTCGATCAACCTAAAACTACTAATACGTTTTTTGTAATTTTTCAAAAATTTCGTCAAGCATCTTTTTTTCATCCCCTTAAAAGTCTTGACCGAGTATTAAGTATTATAAATTAAAGTATTGTGTTTGCGAGGAAAAAATAAGGGATTTTTTTTAACCAGTCTATACATGTAAATGTTTCAAATATAAATATAAAATGATAAGGCGAATTTCACGTCTCCGAAACGTCTTATTCCAGCCATGACTCAAAACGCGCGACGAGTTCTTCTCTTTTTATTTACCACTCTCATTTCTACGGCACTCTCGAGAATCTTCCGCTTCCCGAAATGCTCGACAACTTCGCTCGCCGCCCACCCGTTCACCGGTCCCTGGCCGCGCTTCGCGCGATTTTGCAAACTTTTCCGCATCCATCCAGCGCGCATAGATTTTCCCAGCGATAGTCGCGGGCGCCTGTTCGCTAAGTATCCCGACGAGCTTATTCCGTGCAACAACTTATCCCTGACGAATTTTCGAGCTGCCTCGCGCTGTCCCGGTAATGACTCGGGAAAATTTGCGGATTACGAGCACCTTTCGACGCACCTGTTTCACCCCGCAATATTCTGTTTTATAAGCCTCAAACGCGCCTCAGAAATGTGCAACTCTCTTTGCGAGTATTTGTTCTCGCCCAAGCGCGCTCCCCGGGCGCGCGCGCTTCCGTTTTAAGTGTCGTCTGCGGCAAACCGAACGACAGCTCTCGCTACGACACACACACACGGGCTTACAGCACGTTTTCAATATTTTAAAACAATTAATTTTCAATTGCGCTTTCTTATGGATAAATATAATCTTTAAAATGTGAGACTATGAGAAAACTGCAATGTCGTGAAATATACGTATTAAAAATTAGAAGCATTTAATATAAAAGTTGTCAGCGTGAATGGACCAATTCTATTTGTCAATGTACATGTATGTACATCAATTATATGTCATTAAGAATTTGGATATTTTTTATCGGAAAAATAATACTATCTGAAAAAAATTGTATAACCATGTGATTTAAAAACGCGATTATTTTTCAAATTTTACTCCAAGGGTGATGTTTATTTGACACCATTAGAGTAATTAGGGTTAATTATATATTTAAAAATGTAAAATGTATTAACGCGTATAGATATTCAATTTAAAATGAATATATCATAAAAATGGGTTTTTTTATGTATATGATCCTTCTCATGCATTTAAGGTTGTTATATCGCTGTAAACTGTCAAAAGTCGTAAACAATTCATTGACGTATAATTTAAGAAATAATAGGGACAATTAAAATATACGAAGCTATAAAAAAAGTGTACTTATTGTAAACAAAATTGTAAATAATTTTTACAAATAATTGTAATCCCAGATTATAATAATCAACGGTTCTAGTAGTAAAGACTTTCTGAACCTAATAGTTCTGAATATGAAAATATCAAAACGTCAAGCAGTCTAAAGACTATTTTAGATAACAAAGAAAATAAATTGTGAAAAATTACATTGTAGAACATTGAAAAAAAAAATTTTCCAATTTTTCAAAAATAAATCTCTTTTATTGAGATGCATTTATATACGACTACCTTCAAATAACCGAAGATTCAATTATCGATGAAAGTATCGCCATAAAATATCTATTTATTCAACTAAATACGTAGTTAATTTATTTTAAATAATTGTCACGAAATGACAAATATAAATAAACAACACGTCTACCTTAATTTTTGTTTAATATAGGTCATCAAAAATGCATTATGCACTGAAAGACTTTTTTGTTCGATTCGATAATTTAAAAAAATCCTACGATTTGTTTGAAAAAAAAATAATTTGGGAACGAAATTGATGCGCAAAGCGAACATAACAGTGGAAGGTCGCCGCGGTCCTTGGCCCTTTCCCTCGTTCTCCCTCGCGGACGCGTTCGGCATACTTCCGGCGGACGCCTAAATTTAGGCCTTGGCCGGACACGAGATATGCACAGCGCGGCGATTGCAGCGCTCGCTCGCGGATGTACGTGAGTAGAGAAGCGAGACGGAAGGCACGCACGATCCAGAACGAGAGGGAGAGTACGTCGATGAAAGAGATACGACCAGCATGAGAAAGAGCAAAACTCATTCCGGCGAAATAGTCAGCGAGAGGCAATTCGTTTTACTCGATAGCCACTTTCCCAAACAATTAGTTTAATAAAAATTTATTTTTATTAAACTTCATTTCATTACCTACGCTGACCAAAAATCACGTCTATAAATTATTATGTTGTACACTGAAAATTGTAAAAATTGTTGAAAATTATGAAAAAAACTGAATAATAAAATTGTAAATAAAATAAAGGTCGTCTGTACTCTGAGCAACAACAAATGCGAGAAAAATGTGCACGTCAGAAATTACGACAGTAGATTTTATCATAAAATAATGCAATTATACCGTCTATTTTAGATCTGTATATATTTCGATAGTAAAATTAAATTTATTTTAGGACTGAGTCGAAAATCTTTCAGAATCTAACACTATTTTTAAGAACTTGGGAATCGTGAAACTTTTTTTTATCATCAAGTTGTCGTAAGTTTGACACATTCGCCAATTTTCAGAGTTATATCAGAACGACGGATCTATAAAAATAAAAGTATTAATATAGATTATTATAAATAATTTATGTAAAATAAGTAAACCTAAAGTATTCAGAGTAGTTAATAAAAAAATTTTAACAAACTTTTTTATAATCTTTAAGAGATTATTATCGTGCCACTAATTTTTTTTAACAATATAAAATAGGCGATAAATTGACTAAAATAAAATCTTAAAAGCTCGTATATATATACTCGTGGTGTTCGAAAATTCATTATTTGTCAAATCTAAATGAACAAATGTATAAAAAGAATGTAAATTTGTACATTTCATTAATTTAAAAAAAAATACAATAGTAATGATAAAAACGATTGTTCTTGAAAAAATAGCTTATCTACGGAAAGCAATAGGGTCGTAAAGGAACATAATTATACCCGTGTACCGGATTAAAATACGTACGAAAAGGAGAATAAATGAAAACCGGTGGAAAATGATTCTCACGCTGTTGGAAAAATTGAAATGAAAAATGCGAATAAAAAATTCAATAATGCAAATAGCGATGGGAAGCGTATGATAATGCGAGGAGCGAGGAGGGAAGAGTAGAAAAAAAAACGAGCATCGAGAAAATTGTTGTACACGGTCGGTGGAGTATATCAGCGAAAGCGTCGAGTGATTTACAAGGCGAGTCTTGGCGGGCCTACGCCATCGCGCATTCACCCTCGCCGAACCCAGACCTGCCTTAACTCTTTTTCCTTTGGTCCCTTCTTCCTTTCCCCTTCGCCGGTCCCCTCCCCTCGGGTCTCCCTCGCTCCATCTCTCTCTCTCTCTCTCTCTCTCGTTGCTTCCACGAACACACTGCCAGGGCGTTCGACACATCGGAGTCTCCTCGGATACGAGCCAAAAGGCACTGTGTACACGTACCGAGAGACATACCACAAATCCAGAGCCAGTAAGCACATATACATTTTGTATTTCGTTTTTTTTTCCCCCTCGAGATACGTCCATCTCGTTTCCTTCCTGGCCCACCACCTTTCACGTTCTTCATTCTATCTTCTTCCCTCCCTCTTTCTTTCTTGATGATTTCTCCCCCCCTCTCTCTCTCTCTTCTTTCTTCTTTCTCTGTATCTCTTTTTTGTCTCTCTCTCTCTCTCTCTCTCTCTCTCTCTCTCTCTCTCGTTTTCTTCATCCGGATCCTCGAACGCTGGCCGCGTGTGCTCCAATCTCTTCTGTTTTCTCTCTTTCGCTGCTTCGTTTCCAGTCGCTTTCTTCTCGATACTTTCTCTCTCTCTCTCTCTCTCTATCTTTTTCCCTCTTTCCATCGGGGGTTCGTTCTCGCTCGCTCTCTTTATATTTTTCTCCGTCTTTCTTCTCGGGGAACGAGAGAGAGAGAGAGAGCGTTCTCGGTCTCTCTCCCTTCGCACACCGCAAACCGTACGTGCCGTCTGGCTACACCGTGCCTTTTCCCCTTGCCGCTTGGCTCCCCTCGCCGCATCCTCCTCGCCGACTCTTTCGCCTGCTCTCCTCCCCGGCCGCTCATTCCTCCTCCTCCTCCTCTATCGCCCCACGGCCATGACGAGGGGTGAATGAACCTACTAAATGACGGCCATGAAAACAGCCGAAGCTCGAGCCGGCCACGAAGGATCGAGGCTCGCCCGAAGAGGACCGAAGACGCCAGGGGGACCCGGTGCACACACAGCCTTTCTTATACTTCTGCATTCTCTTTATCTCTCTCTCTCTCTATATTCTCTTCCCTCTCCCTCTCCCAATCTTCTTCGGACTTTACTGAACGCGTTGTCCAACGATTTTTTTCATCGTCTCTGGACAAAAGTGGATAAAGTCGTCGTTGAACGTCCACCGCCGCGCTTTGCGTCATTGCCCGGACGAATCATTTTGACGGTAATTAAAAAAAAATGAAACTTCTTTTTCAGGTTACCGTAAAAGTTGGACGGATTGTTGGATGACGAGAAAAAACGATAATATGGTTGAAAGACTGCATAAAGATTATGAAAACATGCATGAAAATATGACGGTAGTGTACAAACATTGTGGAAAAGTTTTCTATCGGTTCTTTGCTCGAACGCATTTGTCCTGCGTGTGTGTGAAATAAAAGCAAACATTATCGAGTGCATAATTACTTGAAATATAATTTAATGAAGATTTGGTAATTATTCAAGTGCTTGATAATTTTCTAATTCAGAATTTTCATATATTTTTTTAATGTAAATAAATAAATACATGGATTTAATTAATTTCTTTCGCAATTAATTGATAAATTGTTCGACATACTTTTTTTCACTTTTTCAAAAATAATATGTTCAAGTAATTTTTATGCAATTTTCCCAGTTCCATGTTCTTTGGTGGTTTCAAAAACAAAAATAATATCTAGTCATGTATGCAATTAAAAGTATCAAATACCTTTTAGTTTGTAAGCATAATTTTATTTATAGAAAAGCATATAAATGATTTTTACGAAGTTGATTTTCTCAATTTTGCATCAACTCAAAAAACATTATATGAATTTCAGGTATAAAAAAGACGTATTCTGCATGTGTAAGCAACAAAATTGTCTTTCGCAAAGAAGACGCAGAAATGTTTATTTATTTATGATACTGGAAGTTTAAATTTTTATATCACAGTACAATATATCTGTTTGTTTATCCTAAGATAAAGAAAACTTCAAAAAAATTCAGAATTCATTAATCTTTACTACTACTAAGAAAATAATTGAGTTTGGGAGTTGAAACTTGGAGAAAAATAAATCTTTGGATCATCAACGGGTAAGCCAGAACTTATTTGAAAATCCTCCGAGAGCACTATCGAAATTCTTACACTGTGAGAACTTGTCCTCGAATACAAAATTTAAAGTTTATTCAGTATAAAAAATTAAAAATATAAATAAAAATATTGAACGAAGGAAAGAAAGTGTATAAATTTTAGTTTAAAAAAAAAAAGCTTTCAAGCTTTACGTACGTAAAATTTTCGTATCCGTTCACTTGTTTCGCGTAACGCGGTTACTCTCGTTACCTTTCCTTTTCCGAGAGAACCTGTTTCGCGCGGCTCTTCCCGTTGCAAAGTTCGGCCCTCGCGACAAAAATCTTCATCGCTCTCCAACGGCCAGCCACGGACGACAATATTCGTGCAAATGCACGTACACATCGCGTTCTTCTTTTTTCGTTGTCCCTATTGTTGTATTGCGCGGGTCATCGCTCGCAGCGGTGACACGGGGCTGAGGAAGGGCATCGAACTTGCCTGCTGGACGAAAGTGAGAGGTCACGCGATTCCCTCCTTACTGTGTTGCAGCACTTAGTATGTTACGAGGATACGTTCCATCCAGAATTAATACTAAGCTACTCTCAACGTTATCCCATATGCTTTCAGCTAATAAATTCCAATCATTATTTTTCTTTTATTCGCTCTACTGATTACTTAATTACCATCTTAAAAAATTATTCAACCATTTGTCGAGGGTAAAGTGAATTTAGTAGTATTTAAAAATTAATGTTCAGCATAATCTTGTTTTTCAGATGCACTTATATTTTCAATATTTTTACTGATTATATTTTAATCGGTATTTTTCATTGATTGAAAAAAAAGATGACCTTGTCATATTTTTTAATTTAATTATTTTGTGAAAAATAAAACAATTTTTGCATTATATTTTTACATTTAAAAATTGTTCACAATACATGAATGAGAAAATAATTACTATAGGATGAAAATCATCACATCCTATCCTATATTAAAAAAGACATAAGGGCTAACCGATTCATCGGGATAGAGCGCGTTATGCGAATTTATAATATGAAGTATGCATCTAGAAGAACAGCAAAATATAAATTTAAACATGTTAATTAAGAGCCACGTTGTTGCTCGTTAATAATTTTAAAAAAGTGAATTTGCGACAATTAAAAATTTCATTCTGGGTAGACATTTTTTAATAATAGCTGTAATTCCATAGTTGGTGAATTCCATTCGTCATTCATAAAATATTTTTATCCACAAAGTAACAGGTGTATAATTACAAGATGTAAGTGGAATGTTAAGGTGCATGTTTCCGTACTACATCGTCAGCAATTAGAATTCGTTGAAATTTTGAAATACCATTCTTCAATGTTAAATACGCAAATTTTATTTGTTTTTTTTTGTCTACATAGTTTTCGAGGCGGAATTATATTTTTTTAATATAGATATAGCTATATACGTATAAGCTCCGGATAAAATAGTATATACATTAGTCATTTAATTACTCAAAACTAAACATAAACGAACATTATTTTTATAAATTTATTTACAATTATAATGTTCAGTATATCGTAATACCATTTTGTAATATTTCATTAAAAACTGACTTAAATCTGAAATTGATTAAAGGTGTTTGTTAAATTTTGGAAGCAGGCTTTCGACAATATATAATGACTGAAAATTTTGTATTTTTGAAACGAATGCTCGATTTACATATTTTCAAAATTTTGTCGAAATCGATCGTGTCGTTTTGAAATGAAAAATTTGTAGAGTAAACCTTAATCTTTACGTTCAATTACTATAAAAATTCGATATGCTAAACCAAAAATAGATGACATAAAATTTATTTTTGACGCTTTGAATGTAAAATAATGTTCTTTTTAATTAAAAAAAAAATATTACCTGCCATGAAACACGTTAAAAATATTCGTAAAACGTAGTGTCAGATGAGAATTGTGATATCGGAGAATTCGTTGTAAATCTGACGACCGAAGGGAGGGGAATAAAAAGTTGAGGAACGAGATGAGATTCGTAACCAAAATTATAGCGAGCTGGTGAGGAATAATCTGCGAAGAAATAAGTAAACTCGGGGGACGGGGCTTTGGCAAATGAGAAATAGGAGTTGGTAAAGTGCGAGATACAAAGTAAAGAGAAGATGAAGACGAAACGCGTGGAGTGAGAAAATGTTTTATAGGTATAGAGAGAGGAAGAAACAGAGAGAGAGAGAGAGAGAGAGAGAGAGAGAGAGAGAAAAGAGGCGCGTATACACGCGCGGATAGACATAAAACGAAGCGACAGTGAAGTTGGCTGCGAGTCGGCGCGTAGCCCGGAAATTCTTGGAGGGTGGCCCACCCTTCTCGCACCTGGGAGTGTCCCGGCCGGGTTGAAGGCAATTCTCCAGTTTCGAAGGGCGTCGAACCTGCCCCGAAGTTCGATTCCAAGAGAATCGATTCACGCTGACTTGTTACTTAGCTTCGCGGCTGCCAGACTCTCCTTTCTCTCTCTTTCTCTCTCTCTCTCTTTCTCGCTTTCTCTCCGATGTTTACACGAAACGCACATAATCCAAATTCAAATTCAAATATTTTAATGCCAAGATTCTCATCAACTTTTTTGTGAACAAAATATTTCATCTGTGGGAGATTATATTCTGTCGGTTTATTTTTTAATTCGTGAATTATCGGAAATGCTCAAATAGCGATTAACCTTTGCTTCGCTAATCGCATTTCGGATTCTATAGTTCATCTGTGCTTTACCTACTTTCAATTCGTAATTATTGTTTCATGCAAAATCCGCTTATATAAGTCTCGAGAAATTTATACTCGGAAATTGGAAGATTCTCGAGCGAAATTCCTTTCAATTTATTTTCAATTTTATATGAATCCTTTAAACAACTGTTATTTTTTTTTCCTTTTCTTAAAAAAGATGCCTGAAAAGCTATTTTTCGTGATTTTTTATTAGTTACTGATTTTGTTTGAAATGTAAAGCATTATTAGATGTTATTTGAAATATGGAAGATTAAAAAACGATCATTTATTTTGAAAACATAATTGTGTAATGAGATATAAGTTTTTCATGACCATATTGAAGACGCATTTGGAATTCATATTTAATTAAAATTTTATACACATTTAGTAACTACTTTTGGTATCTAGTATTGTTTAAACAATTAAAAATGAAAAATTATAATGAAACGTTTACAACTTCCTAACTAATTGTAGAAGCCGTGAAATAAATTTGACAGTGGCCCAAAGACTTAAAATTTTGTTACATATAAAAAAAACAATAATTTAATCCCTTACAATTATTTTTTTAATAACTCCAATTCACCCTTAAAGTAAAAAAAAAGAAAAAAATGAACGAATGGAGAAAACGTACGAAATTGACGCAGCAGTGATGATTTATTTTGAGTCTATTTGACAAGGATGAAGTGAGCACGGGCAAAAAATGTCCTCGACGAAAAAAAAATCGTCGTGGGTGTAGATGAAGTAGAAATGCCCATGTATGTTGAAACATATCGCACAGTCAATGCATTCCGTGGCATATATAGCTATGACGACGTCGACGACGACGTCGACGACGATACTCGAGTTTCGTGTCAACTGCGTGCCACTCGCGGACGCATATGGGCGTGGAGGATCACGTGACACGAAGGCTTACATCCGCGGTACGAGCGATGAGAGAACCACGAAATTGTCCCAAAAGAATTTCGACGATCGCTTTTTCAGCCATCCAAAAAGGTTCTCTCGTCGCATTCCTTCCCTAAAATCCTCGACACTTCCTACGAAACGTCCGAACTCTCATAAAATGCAAATCATTCTCCTCGACAGAAATTCAACCAGCGAAAATTTCGAAAATTTACGTTATCATATATAAAATGAAAAAAATTCAAAGAAATATTATAGAATAATATAAAACTAAATTATAACAATATAAAAGTAAATTTACAATCGATTGTTATTATTTTACACTGAAGGAAAAATATGGTATCGATCAAGAGAAATAAATATATTTCATTTAGATTGTGTTCTAAATAATACTTTTACTATAAAAATAAATGTAGTTAAAATATGTAAAAAAAATATATTTAAATCTAATTAATAAACATAACATATTTTATGGTAAAATCTACTTAACTGTCATGATTTTTTTCAGTATATATAGTAAAAAAAATGTTTACGAGTAGTGTTTTGTATTAATTTTTTTAGTACGTAAGATTCGCGTAGGTTATATAATAAATATAGGTAGATAAAATGTTTTCTATAAAATTTCGATAAAAAACAAGAATTGTCAACCGAACGCAGAACCGTCAATTAAAAAGGAAATATCGTTCCGGTTACAGGCGAGTGTATTTCTCGATGTTTTTTATTCCCGGCTTTGTTGAGACTGTACGAGCCAAGTGCAAAACGATACGTACACAGGCTCGAGAGAAGAAAATACGTTATCGTTGTGGTGGCTGGTAAGAGCTCAGGAAAAATTGGGTGTGTTATTGTACCTCTGCGTACTCTCTCGAGGGAGTAAACTCTCTTTCTTTCCTTCTCTCTTTCTCTCGTTCGCTTTCTCTTTCTCTCCTTTCGCCCTTTTCTCCCTTCCTCTCGCTCGCCAGCGAGCTTCATGTTTCGAGTCGTAAAACCCGAGCAGCCTGGAGGTCCTACGATGCCCTCTCCAATCCACCAGACTTTATATATCCTGGATTCTTGTCCAAGACTTCGATTGCGGAGTGTTCTCGTCTTTTCCCATAAAAACACACGAGTGCTCGATTTTACGCCACTTTTTCAACATGCACAGAGAAGCTTCGAGAAATAAATGAATAATCTTGTATATAAATTAAACAAAATTTTCTCCGAGTACTCATTATTTTCAATTCAAACACTTTAGTCGTTTTTTAAAGATGTTTCGGCATTACTTTTTAAAATATGAGAATTGAATATATTTTTAGTAGATTGTTTCTAAGTATATAAAAAAAATTTTTTGTCAAATTTGAAATTAATCTACTGAGTGGTTCAAGAGTTATCAAACTTCAAAGTTGCTGAGATTTAATGTTGCTTTTTGTGAAAAATTTATTTTCTTGCTATCGATGTGGTTTTAATAGTGTGATATTTTTGTACATTTTTTAATATACGAACGATAGCGCGGCCGCTGCGCGTTGACACTTTGCTGTTCTAGGTGCATATTTCATACAACTTCGCATAATGTGCTCTATTCCGATAAATCGATTAGAGGCTTCATATCTTTTTTAATAAAGTATATTCATAGTATACACGGTTCCTTATTTATACAGTGAGTAATTTAAATACTTTTCATCACAACTTTTTTTGTTTAATTATTTAAACAATGGAAAATATTTGAGTTGTTGTTAAAATGCCCTTAAGTAATCAACTGATAGTCAAAGACATAAAACAATTAACAACTTTTTGTCAAAAGACAGAGTCTGAGTTTTACGAATTACACGTCAAGAATTTACTTTTTGCTGAAATTGCTGAATTCATAAACCTTAAAATACGCATACACAGATGATGCGTATAAAAAATATTATTAACCAACTAAACAATGAATCTAGAAAAATAAAAACGGATTTTCGCGAGCATAAATAAGAAATGTTATTTAATACATTTGTATAAATCCTCGTCTGATATTTGACAGCTGATGGATGACTCGTCGAAAATGCGACAAAGTTATTTCACTGATGAATTATAACGAGAGTCAGACACGTACCGAGATGAATTTAACGTGAAATTTATTTGTTTTCGCCGGTATACATCTCGCGAATGAAGAAAGCAGCACTCCGGGAAAATATGAGAATAAAAACGTGACTGTTACGACGTGCTTTTTAAGTTCTTGAGGCGAGAAAAGCGCGGATCTCATCCCCGGTTAACATCACGGCTGTGTGTCTCCAAAAGTACGCACAGCACTCGAGCGAGTGCCATATACACACGGTGAGATTTAATTACAAAAGTTACGAGAAAGTAGCTGCGGCCTCCCTTGACGACCGTTGCTCTCGAGGATTTGAGACAAAGAGGAAAATCGTCGAAGCAACGTCGAGGATCGCCCGCGAGCCACCGACGGGAGTAAGAACGAGCCAGGCGATACTTTTCAAAAGACACAGAGAGACCTTCGTCATCACAGAAAAAGACGGGATAAGGACAAAGAGACGGCATGAAGAGGCGGATTAAAAAGGATTATAATGCGTTCCTGGTTATACTGAAAAGAACAGCCACCCAGGAGCTAAACCGTTGCGTACGCGTTACATTTTCTCCGAGAGCAAATCCGAAACTTTTCTCCGACGAAATGAAAATTCCTCGTAACCCGATCCTTTTTTTCTGACCACTGATTACTTCACACGCTCATTTTTCTTTTTACTCTGTTTTATGTATGCACATGCAGCAGAAATTCTGTTCACGATTTGTTTCCTTATTTACATTGTTTTTCCTATTTTATATATAGCTTTTGTTTCTTTTTCATGTAATCTCTTTTATTGCTACTATTTATTAGAAATTTAATGGAGAAATAGTTTTTTATTAAACACAAATGTATTTTTTCCATAAACATCTTTACGAAAATGACACCAAATGCACCAAACATTAAATGACTGCAAAAACTCTACCACGAATAAATATCATTTTATTTCATTAGAACTATAGCAGAATAAGTTAAGAGGATTTAATTTGAAAAAAAAGTTTAATTATTTATTCCATTATATGTATACTATATTATATACCCATAAGATGTTTCCTAATTTTTTATGCAGTTGTTAAATTAGGGGTTGTAATTAAAAACGACAGTAAAAAAGTCAAATGAGATATTATATGATGACTTTTTACACAGATTGAAAAACTATTGTTCTTTAAACGTTCAAGTCCCACTAATTTTCAATTTAAGACTGGAAGTCAACAAATCACCCCGTCAAATATTGTAGATAAAATATTAATCCTTGACTTCCAGATATTTATAGTTTGAAAAACCTCTTCTGCATTCAATTTAACATTTAATTCATTGAATTTATTTCATTATATTCATGAATAAAAAATGTTTAAAATTAAATAAAAGTAATTTGAGTTTAGTTTAATATAATTTTATTCATTAATAAATAATGAATATTCTATACGAATTGATCCACGATAAAAAAAAACATCTCGCTATCGAATCTTGATGTGTAATTTGAAGCTTTTAGTTAAACAATGTAAAATATGGTGTAAATAATTACGCTCGTTTTCAACATTGTGCGAAAATTTCATCATGCGAGTCCGACTTGTACTTGACCAGTTTTTAAAAATATTTTTATATGAGAGCAATATATAACTACAAAGTAACACTGCGTTGACCGTGTTTACAAGAAAGCTTGTATATCCAACATTTAATGTAGAACTTGCAATTCAAAAGAATTTTTTAATAAATTGGCTTCAAGCGACGATGAA
Organism: Cremastinae sp. A BG-2022a; assembly: GCA_030522545.1. Taxonomy (NCBI): domain Eukaryota; kingdom Metazoa; phylum Arthropoda; class Insecta; order Hymenoptera; family Ichneumonidae; species Cremastinae sp. A BG-2022a. The sequence goes on from JAPYYW010002934.1 coordinate 14,095, forward strand.
TTTAATCTTACGAACGTTTTTTTTTTCATTCATAGTAAATATTAATGCGCAAAGACCTTCGGTTATTAAATATTTTGTCGGATTCGTGGAACATGCAACGCTGTATAATTCCGTGATAAATATCGCATCGTATATATTAAACTTACGTATAGCCTTGTCCACGAGGATTCCGGACTTAACACGGTGAAGATGACGTGCTCGAAAGTACATCCTGAAAAATAGCGATAAAAATATAAAATTAAAAAAAAAGCTTACTTCCAAACCTGTTTTTTAAATATGTTTTTCAAAAACTTGGAAACGAATTTCACCAGTATAGCAAACAGTCCATTCAAACGATTAACCATGAAATAAATGTAAAATCAAGACATGAACATTTTTGAGAAAGATTTCTTCAAAATTTTCGTGAATCTTCTTTTAGCATCATTTAAAAATTTATGTAATATTCAAAGAGGTTAAAAAGTAAGGATTTTTGACAATGCATAAAAGATGTCCAAAGATAATAAAGCTTCGTAAAATTTTACATCCACGTTTCACTATGAGATTGAAGAAAATCTGTCCAAATTTTCTCAAAATTCTGTCTCAAAAGATTTTCACGCTGCTTTAAATACGTTAATATAGTTAACTCGTTAACATGTAGAACATCCTTCGTAGAAATTACATAAAAATGTTTATTTTGATCAATTTTTTAAAAGATGAACCATTAAGAGTTTGTACAAATTGAAATAGATATCGAGACATATAAGAATGTTTACACTCTTCGTAGTCGTTCCTAATTTAAACATTACCATTCTTAAAAAAAAACTGCAGAACAATATTTGTTTGTAACACATAACATTGGTTTCTAACATTGATTTTAAAAAATAACAATTTCAATGGTCTAGACTTGAAGATATATCTGATTAAAGTTTGAATATGGTCTCCAAAAAATGATTTATAGATTAATCATAATATTTTATGACAAATAACGTCCACTTCTTTTATCATTTCTCCTCGTTGAGATTTAAAGCTTTAAAAATATAATTTTTAAACCTTTTCTTTTAAACATTATTTTTAAACTATACTGAGATAATTACATGAAGATATAACATTATATACGATAATTAAAAAATTCACAAAACGAATATTCTCGTAATTAAAAATGTCTCTTGTCATTCTTTATTGTTTCTGTATAAACTTGAAAGTGCATACATTCAAAAATGTCTAATTGAAAAGAAAGTCATCTCTCGAATTATTTTCGCTCGCGACGATAATTCGAATGCTTGGGTCGTGGATGTGATGAAAAACGAATTTTCAGGAGAGGTCGTTCTGCATGGAATCTGAATTTCCGTAATGTTGGACGACTATATGAGAAAGTCGCTCTCAGCGAAGACCGAGAGACGGAGACAGCGAATATACGTGGACGAAGGAAGGAAAGGAAAGCGTAGGAAATACGCGAGGGGAAGACGTCACGAAGCTTACGGGTGTGGGAAATGGCATGGAATTGGGTTAACGGACTATCGATCCATGGGTCACTTCCACCGACTTTCGTGAAATAAGATCTAAAACTTCGTTAATAACGCCATATTATTTCGGCACAACTGTCAAAATAAAAATTATATGCATACCACATATATATTTTTTAATACCTAAGTCCGATAATTTTTCAAATCGCACTATAAAAAAAGTTATAAGGAATAACAGTCAAGTTTGTATAATACATTTTTTATGAAACTTTTAAAGCTTTTCGTTCCAACACATTAATAAGTTTTATGTCGTGATGAAAAAAAAAAGAAAAAAAAACATAAATAAAAAACAATGGTATGCTCAGATTTCTCTGAGTGTGCCATTTTGTGTTTATGAATAATAATTATACTGATTATTGTGTAGTACTACAAATTTTGTTAGATTTTGTCTATCTACAGTTGGTTTTATAAAATCACATTAGTTTTCAACATATATACTGTTAAAGTAATTGTTATATTTTATTGTGCTATTTGTTTTAAGAAATCATACTATAAATTTTGTAATTATTGATTCTTGTGTGTCAAATTTTGAATATTGCCTATCAGGTAAAATCTATAATCTACAAAACAGCTTGATTTCAAGATTTTCTTATTACAGAGAGACACGATAAATTCCAATAAAATATTCAATAAAAATAAATTGATCTACAAAAAATTAATTTTTTACTAATTATACAGTGGTATTTGCCTTAAAAATCCAACTACCTTAATCCAATCCTGAAATATATTAAAAGTGCTAAAAAAATTATAATACACTAATTTTATTGCGCAAAACCCACAATCATAATATCTCTAGTTCACGAAAAGTGTACTCTAAAGAATTCTATTTGAAAAAAGTATCAAACAAAAAAAAAATTCTCGTAAGTACTCGACATAAGGCAAACCTGGAAAAATATTTTGGACGGAACTGTATATACCGCGAACGCTTAATGTTCACGAGTTGATTGAGCGAGAGATCCGGAGACTCGACTCCAGTCGAGTGTTTTCCGTGAGTCCAAATGGTGCGAAGCGAGTCCGCACGAGTTTCGGAACTATTTGCTCGTATACTATATATACGCTGGGGAATAAGGGATGAAGTCTGTGGGTTCCAAAGCGGGGAGAGTCGTCGACGTCGACGTCAACGTCGACGAGTGCGCTACTCCATACCGGGGACACATATCAGGGCTGCACACGCACGAAATATGGTTCTTTTTAGTCTCGTTGGCTCCTCAATAACCGTCTAGTAGCTCGGGTCGGGCTGGAGGCTCGCGCGAGGTGCGATAACAAGCTCCTGGAAAGAGGAGCAGTTCCGCCGTCGTGCGGGAACGCAGGAGCGTGTACCTCGGGCGCGAGAGGGTATGCAAAGGTAAAACGAGCTACGAAAAGTGAGAGAGAGAGAGAGAGAGAGAGAAATCGCGAGGAGGAGAGAGAGGGATGAAACGATAGGGAGGAAGCTGAAAGAGTTTTGAAGCGAGTGCAACGCTTCCGCTGCATGTAGGACCACTCGAGACGGGAAGTGCATACTTTTGGCGGCAAAATTCAGTGGGGGTGTCCCGACGCCGCGCCGACGTGGCGCCACCCCGTACTCTCGCTTCGGCTGCGAACGAGCCACCCCCTTCTCTCTCCCTCTCTCTCTCTTTTCTACTCATTTTCTTTCTTTATCTATCTCTATATATACGTCTCTCCGCCTCGCTTTATCTCTCTTCGTACTCGGTTTCGTAGCTCCTCTGTATCGCACACTTTCACCCCTTTACCTATATATAGAATCTCTACGAAACGTGTACACACGACGCAAAAGTTGTTCATCGCGCATTCTCGCTGACCGGAAATCTCAACCGAATTGCACTTCTTCGTTTGT
>JAPYYW010002935.1:0-17427 GCA_030522545.1 Cremastinae sp. A BG-2022a
GAGCCTTTTTAAATTTTGCAAACACGTTAACACAATACTAACGAAGATCTGTGCAATTTTTGAATAAATTCTGTCTCAAGAAATTTCAACTGATGATTTAACATCAAGTTAACACATAAGAACAAACTTTTGAATAGACTGTCTCGGTTGTACTACCTTAATCTGTATCTTTTTTTTATTCGCACCGAATGGTGTTAGCAAGAATAGTATTACTTATTCATTAATTTTAGGTACTAAATGGTGTTTATATTGTGGTGTTAATTATTTACACTGATCAAACACAGCATATCAAACCAAATCTATTAACACCATGCCATTCTACACCAAACGTTAGGAAAAATATAGACAATAATTTTGTTAAATTATCACCATTAAAACACCAAATTTTTTACAGTCTACTGATTTAAGATCTAGTTTACACGAATGAAAAAATCCTTTGAATGTGACGATAGTTCAGATGTGGAACCTCAAGCCCTAATAAGAGTGAGACAGATGAACAGTCGTGATTCAGAGACGTGAACGGTTTGTCGAAAGAATCGTATATGTGGAGTTTGTGCGCCCGGGATTGATTGAAAAGTGACAGGTTCGTGGATAAAAGGGAAAAAAAAGAGGATGTAAAAATAAGCGTGTAAAGTCTACGAGGGAAGGAAGTGATTTTCGTGTTATATATACAACGGCGGGGTGTAACGAGATATATGGCGAGGGGGATGGTCTCTTTTTCAGGGATACGTCAGACACGGTAAGAAAAGAGGGCAGATCGTGACTCATACTCGCGCATGGAATATATTTTTTCGCTCGCTCATTCGGAGTTCTCGATACGAAAAATCGTGTGGCGAGAGCTTCAATTTTCGTGAAATGTGCCCGCCAGAAGAAACCAAGGGGGGGTTATAAAAGCGAGTGTCGGACAACAGGGCTCACCCTCCAATCACTTATTACCCGAATGCGATGGGCGTGCGAGAGCCGCGCGTGAGTCAGACAAAACTCTTGGCTCGCACGATCAATTGAGACACGCGAGCGACACACACGAGCGCTCTCTCTCTCTCTCTCTCTTTCTCTATTCCCCTGCACGCGTGCATTTCACGCCGTGCACGACGTGTTCTATTTTCACCTACCATTATCCACCACGGAATATTTATAAATATGGGACGTTCCGTTTCAAACTTCGACCCTGACCTCCACGCTTTTCCAATTTTCTTCAATGAAAAAAGCAGACCTCATCGGTCATCGTGCGATATTTTATCCATTACATATACATGCATTATACAAAGGTTGTGCTGACGTACACTCAATAGTCAGTTGACCATACAGTTGTTTTTTAAAACGTCTGGTTTTTGTCTACTTTATATTGAATTTAAAAATATACGAACGACAATGCAGCCGCTGATCCGCTTTTTTTGATATGTTTGAATTTATATTTTGCTGTTCTTCCAGGTGCATACTTATTCATACAACTTCGCATAATGTGCTCTATTCCGATTAATTGATTAGTTTCATCACTTTTTTAATATAAAATACATCCGCACCGACATTTTTTAAACGTATTTTTAAATGATATTATAAATTATAAACACCAAACTATTCACTTTTCGTAAGATTGAAAATAACATATGACCGCAGCTCCCGATCCGATAATATACAGAATATTTATCATAAAAGTGTGATCCCTTGAGACTTATTATTTTATGAATACAAAAAAAATGAGTAAAATTCGGAATGAAAATTCGGTGATTCACATATCCGGTTAGATACAAGCATATATATAGCGTGAAGAGTTCGATGTAACGAGAGGGAGCGAGAGAGAGAGAGAGAGAGAGAGAGAGAGAGAAAAAAGAGAAGGAATACGAGGGTGGAGGCTAAAAGATGACGCAAGCTGCGACATGAATAACAAAGTTTCCACCGTTCTCTCGTTTGAGCGACATAAAGACACGTAGTGAACAAAAAAATGAGAGAAAAGAGAGAAAAAAAGCATGTAAAAAAAGGAAGAAAAAGACACTAAAATTCCACGGAACACACGGAGCTCTGCTTCATCATTTTTTCATCGCCATATGATTTTTTTTTCTTTTTCTTAATAGTGACGTACTCGCGCGGATGCCGGGGAGACGTGATATCTATAAAATAAGGATTTTCATGCGGTTCGACGAACCTCCCGAACTTTCATCATCCATGCGTTTCCGATCCAAAAATACATATTTTGCAGCCCACGTGCACCGGAGACGGGACCAAGGAGAATATAAAGTTGAATTTATGTAAAGAATGATCGAAACTTTCCTTATCACTTTTCAGACGAGTTCTCCCCTCGAAATTTCATTAAAAAAAGGAATAAAAAAAAAGCGACATCAACCAACTGTCTTGTCGTTCCGGTGACGAAAAGTGTTCAATTTCTGACAAATCTTGTCGTGAAAATAAAAAATCGTAAAAGTTTTTTCATTTTTTCGAAGCGCAAAATATGTATACGTATATATATGTATATTCTCTTTGGCAGACTCTGCAAATTCAAGCCAAAAGACATTTTTCCACGTCTTCTCTTTGCTGCTTTTTCACGGGTCCAAGGCTGCGTGTACGTTTCCCATTGTGAAAAACAATAGAAGCCAAGATCAAAGAGATCACCAGGGCGAATGTTTATTATGTCGGTTGAGAATTTTTGGAATCTCCGTTTACATACGAAAACGGCCACCGCGTTGGTTTCGCGGAGAGCGATGAAAATAATGCACATACCATATTGTTATGATGAAAAGTCTAATGCGCTTTGAATTTAATGAATTAAAGTGGCAATACGCTTGAGAGAAGACGAATAAGATAGAAAAGGTTTTTTTTGAGACGTTTTGCCAGAGAGAGAGAGAGAGAGAGAGAGAGAGAGTGAAGGAATGAGAAAAAGACAGACGAACAAAAGGTTTTCCACAAAGAGCAAAGGTCTATCAGAGTGTGTATATACGTACTTACCTCGTCGCACGTACACATAAATTGCAAACGACGAATCGCATTGTTGGAACGAGAAACGCGGAGAAAGAGGCCGCCTTCTCTTTTCCTCTTTCACGTAAAACCGCAAATACTCCCTGTTTCTGTCCCGACTCTAATTTGTATTATACGGCATTATCAGACGGGGTTTAAGCGGTCTTTGAGAAATTCGAGTCAACCGTGAACTTGTTGGACTCGAGAGAAAAATATAGAGGTCGATTTTTACCAGTAGAAACGGAACTATATGTTTTTTCGGCCACGAGAATTGTACACATTTTTTAGCCATCGTTTCTTCAAATGAAAATTGTGTTGACTCGCAGTTGCTTGTTTGCTGGAAAATTGTCGAAGAAACTTGATGTGTAATTTAAAAAAAAATTCATATGTACATTGATTCGAAAAAACGTGCATAATTTATTCAACGATTCCTTGAAATTTGAGGCTGACGTTGATTTGCAAAAAGTAGGTCGTTTCTTCCGCTAAAAGAAAATGTGGAAAAATTATTTGCTGGTCTTGAGAGAAAATGATTGACGTCGAACCGAAGCAAGGGGGTTATATTTTCAGAAGAGGAATATACACACTTATAAAGATTCCTATTTAAAGAAAAACTTGACGTCGTACAGGGAGTAATTGAAAAAAAGAAAAAAACAAAATATCGACTTTCGGTTGGAATATGTATACGATTTTTTTAAAGCGATTCTCGCATTACTTTGAGCTTTCTTCCGGCGCGTTCCGTCTCTTTATTCGCTTTCCGTTGTTAAAATCGCTCTCGTAAAAAAATTGCGGATATAAGCTGGTTTTACGAATGTGTAAGGAACGAAAAAAGGAGAAAGGAATGTGAGAGGAATGAGAGAAGAAGGAAGGAGGCGCCGGCGGAGGTGGAGAGGAAAAAGAGAGAAGATTCTGATGGGGATCAAGAGGCCTGGGGAGGAAAAGGAGAGTCAAGAGGCTATAACACGAGGGTTATATGGTTGAATGTGGGATGGAAAAGCGCAGGATAACGGAAGTATACCTAAGAGATGCCCGGAGACGGGGAAGGAAGGAAGGAAGGAAGAAAAAAAAGGAATAAAAAGAAAAGGAGAGAGAGAGAGAAAGAAAAGGTGGTGAGTTTTTTTCACGCTGGGCTATATATTTTCAGTCGCTGACGATGGGAATCCAGGCTAAAACGAGCCATGCGAGTACCAACATATTCTATATGCCTTTATCAAGTACCTTGGCCACGATCCAGGAAAGCCGAACGACACGCACGCCTGACTCTCGCCATAACGGTTAACGATGTGCGCGAGGGATGAAAAGCAGCCTGACTAAAATCGGTTCATTCTCACGTACACATGCGTCTAAAAAATCCCCATAGAGTACTCCCGAGCTACCAGCTCCCTTTCTTTTTTTACTCTCATTCTCCATTTTTTGTCCTAATTACTCTTAGAGAGTATATTCGCTTGTCGCAAATTATCATCTCCACGTTTATTTATTTTCATTTACATTTCTGAACCTATTTACATGAAAAATTTGTCGCTTGATTGCCCGAAAATTGAAAAACATGAAAAACAATGAAAATACGTATGGTTTTCACCTATTATTCATTACCGATCAAAAGTTTTTATAAATCATCTAATAAAATTTTGATGACTGCTCAGCTGTGAAGATACAATTAAGAACTTTTTCCAATAATGAACATTGTACGTATAGCAACTGAGAAGAAACTTTTTGATCCGAGTTTATTACTCTGTGACGGCACACTATACCTTAATTTTTGAAAGCCATATGTATTTTTCATTTATTTATCTATAATTTATAATCACACAATAAGAGAGAATCATACAATACATATAATTTTTCGTAAATCTACATATTCAAATTCATCGTATTTTCTTTAACGATTATACATTCGAATTTCATTTTCTGTTTGATTTTCATAAAACACGAACATCTCGTTACGAAATCTGTTTTTCCCCATTTCGCGTAATTCAGAGTTTGTTTTTATTTTAATACAATGGGGTCGTAACGAGATTGGAGGAGGCGAGATAAGTATACGTACAGAGATAGAAATCGCATGATCAGGATCACGCGGCAAAGTCGAGTGTATGAGAGAGCGAAAGAGAGAGAGAGAGAGAGAGAGAGAGAGAACGAAGTGGAAATTCGCCGAGATGAGAAGATCCGGGAAGCTTTGGCAACGATAAACCCAAAGGATTCCAACCGGGATCAAGCGTTCATTCGTTCGTAAAGGATTGAGCATCCAATCGTTTCTGGAGTTGCGCTGACCTATAGAGGCCATGTTAGCGACTACTGATCGAGCCGGGCGCGTCGCTATATATACATGCACGCGCGGAAACTCCCGCACGCGAATAAAGCGAGGACGAAGTACACCGCGAGCGCCAACCTCTATCGAGCCTTTTCCAGCTTCCCATGCCGTCAATCTGTTCGTGACAAATCTCACACGTCTCTTTAACTACGCGTTCTCTCCTCTCTTGTGCGTCTAAACGGCCAAGCACCGCGCGCACACACACACATATGCACGTTTACGATACGTATAAAGTCAATCCCCGCTCGACCTATCCACCATCTTTCACGCTCGCGGCTCCCAGCGACATTTAAATTTCATTTTCCGTAATTTCGTCGAGATGAATTATCAAAAATAGGAGGACTCGAGTGGAAGATTATATATTTTGGGGGTGATGTAAATTTAAGGCCCGAAAATCGGAAAATTAAGATTTCATTCGATGATTTTTTTAATACCGAAAAACATGGTGCTTTTTTATTTATTATTGATAGTAGCACATAATTTGTGTCGAATTAATTCGTTTATTTTTTAAATCGAAAAATGTAGAAATAGGAAACATTCTTCGCTGGCACGAGCGACGAATTTTACTCTACGAATCTTTTACTTATTGTAAATATATAAAGTATTTATCTGAAAAATATATATGAACCATCCGGTCAGAACTTTCTATAAATAAAGAAACGTCGATTATCGTACGTGGCTCGAAAATGTATGTCGAGAAAGCTTATTGATGATCACATTTTTTTTTCATATCTTCAATTTTTCATCTGTTTTTTTTTCTATTTAATGTAACGTTCAATGTACAATATGTACATATATACATGTATCAGGTAAGCAGAGCTAAGCTCCGCATGAAAAACTACTGAACAAATAAATCAATTGAATCATCCCGATAATTGGATGAAACTTCTCTCTCGGGTACTTTTAAGAGAGCCAAAAGTTGTCGACTCTATTCCTGGCGATATTCGAGACACGTGTGTGTTGCTCCATGATTGTTCATGTGTATATTTATAAGCCACCGATGTATGGGTATCTCGTGTGTACGTTGGCTTTTCCGTCGTCTACCGGAAGTACGTCCATTAACCCCTCACTCGGTGTGTCTCCGGCTTAACTCGGACACACTGTGGCCTCTCCCGACGTCTTCTTCCCCTCTGTCCACGAAACATAATCGTTTTGGCTTCCTCTCTCTCTCTCTGTCATCTCTTCCTTCGCGAGACTCTTGAGTACATACATCGCGCGTGTATATACAAGCCCAGCTTCGAGAGCGAAAATCTGGGCCACTAGATACGGACCTGCAGATAGAACAATGTCATCTAAGCAGGAACGTGGTGGTCGAGATAGCGACCGCGCCATACGACACATTCAACCTCCATTTAATCGCTATCACGATACATATGCACAGGCTCAAATAAACTTCAAAAGTAAACAGAGATTTGAACATCTTCCTTGTAGTTGGAGAATAATTTAATGTTTCATTTTAATTATGCGATAAAAAGAATCAAAATATTCGCCAAAATGAAAATAAAAATATCTGTCATCTATAAATCTGACAATTTTCGATTAAGACATTTTTATGAAGAGACTGAATATATTAATAATGAAAATGCATCTTTCTAGAAATAATTTTTCCTCATTAAAAATTGTAAAGATATCTAAAGATATGAAACTATAAATAAAAATACACATGTGACCCTTCCAAACAATATTTAATATTTAATATTTAATTCGCAAAGTAAAAAAATTATAACACAAGCTTAAATATTAATGATAAAACTGATTCAAAATACCATCTTGAAAAAAAAGTTGTGAGGATACGAACGATATATTGATATATCATTTAAATTGTTTTTTTTTTAGATAAAAAAGTAAAAGATTTTTATAGTGAATCCTGACCTACTTTTGAAGTATAAAAAATAATGAAAATCCCGGGATTTTCCAAAAAAAAATGTATCTGCTCGAATATACTTCGTTAATATATATTTCTAAGGATAAAGTATATCTGTTAAAAATAATTGCACAGTGTAAATTCGGCGCTCATTGTGTAACCGAACAATATTCACTGTTCTGGGAAATTTTCTATAGAAACATGTCCTAAATTTTATGAGAAATAATACAATCGAAAATCACAGAATGAAATCATAATTTGTATAAAATGGATAACAAAGACTAACATTCAGTTTCCCTCGCTTCAAATTTGAGAATATATATTGCATATACAACGAGAGGAACGTAAAAATTCGTTTGAAAAATGTTTTTATTATATTGACTAAGATAGAGAAAATAAAGCTTGAATAATAATAATAGTAAAATTGGATGAAAATAAAACGTTCCAATGACAGGTATATCTTTCCAATTGAAAAAATAATAACAAAAGCTTGAATAATATAAAAATAAAACTTATTAGACACATTTAATCCTGAAAAAATAGCAGTTTTCACGTATGCGAATGAAATTCCGCATTATTCCAATTGTTCTTCGAAAAAGAAAAAAAAATGTAAAAAAAAACTTTTGTCGAAAAGTGTCTGTTGTTGGCCTACTTTGGAAGTAAAAAAAAAAAAGTGAAAATCCGGGGATTTTTCGTGACGAGAGTCGGGGGTTGAAAAATTTGAAAATGTCATAAAGAGGTCGTATATGAGATGAGATTGGTGAAATGCTTGAAAGTTGGGGCCGAAAAGTCTGGTAAACACGTACGCGGAGGTGGATACGGGTGCACATGCCATTTGGGGCGTTTCTGGAGCCTGTCGAGGCATAATATCCCTCGAAACTTCACGCAAAGTCCAATCGCCCTTCGCTGCGGATTGCTTCGTAGAGAGGCAGTGTGTGTGTGCTTGGGCCATATTACAGGCTATATCGTCCTTTATACATCCGCATGTACACGCTCATAATATATGGGACAACGATATAGGGCCGCCGAGTCGCGTATACATATATACATATATAGGCCGTATACGTCGGGAAGTCTCGGATGCGGACTTGTATACGAGCGGAAATGGACGTGGATTTGGAACGTGAGGTCCTTCCCTATATAACGCGGAGATCGAGCTCGGGGGGGAAAGAAAAAGTTAGTATCAGTACGTATAACGCAAACGCCTATGACTTTGAGCTCTTACGCTCCACTCTCTCTCTCTCTCTCAACCCCGTCGCATTTTCTGGCTGCGGGCCTGCGGTCCGTCCTATCTCGTCTGGGCCAACTCCGGATCTCGCCAAGCGGCAAAATGCGAGAAAATAAGACGACCCGGGGATGCGCGCATCCGATGGGCTAAACGGGCGCGAGCCCAACTATATCTGTTTCGAAATACACGAACGGAAACGCGGTGCTGGCACGACTCTCTCTCTCTCTCTCTTGGATTCGAGAGCAGCCTAAAACTTACATTTTCGATGAACAAAAGCCTCCTGACCTTTTTGTTCCTCGTTGTCGTCCTCTCTCTCTTATTTCTCATCTCCCCAATCTTTTTTTATACATGTACTATATTTAATTTTTTTTTTCAATATTTTTTCATCCGTGAATTGCAATATTTCGTATATCTATGTGTAAAAGATTTTTATAACGATGAAAAGATTTTTTTTCTCAATTCCCGAGTGTAACTGAATATTTAATCTTTACCAAACATTGAACATCGATAATCAATTATTCAATAAAAAGAAAATTGTCTCTCGCGTTTTTCTCTTTCGTTCTCTCTTCTATTCTAACCATTATAGTATATTTTTTTGTGACCCAATTTAAAACTGATTATTACATGATCTTGTCGGAAATAAAGCTTGTTACAAAAAGTTTTCCGATAAGTGTGACACATACTGTGACTATAGCGGATTTGACATAAAATCGATTTTTTCAAAAATAGCACAGATCTTCAGGAAGCTTTGCCTTGCAGTGTTATCGAGACATTGATTTTTTTTTAATCAACACTTTAAAAGATATAAAAAAATGGAACGATTTTCAACAATTTACATCTCGACTTCCAAATGTTGATTTTAAATTCTAAAAGCATTTTAAATGTCTTCAAGTTGATTTTTAGGTTACTATACTAAATATACACCTTAATTAATTGACTATTTGATCTTTTTCCATTAAAAATTTTTTTAACTTAAAAATGTACATACTTCTACTCCACATGGTAACTCGATAGTGATAGAAGCGCGAGTTGTTTCAGTTTCGAAAGTGTTTTATTATAATAATATTTCTTGAAACTATGTCGCCTAAGTTCTTGAAGAATTTAATTTGGATTTAGTTCCGGAATAGATTTTTTATGGCTCCGAGGCAGACGTTAAATATTGAATGTTTGAGGAGAGGAGGGAATAAGAAATCGAGATGAGCTTTTAGCTGAGAGTGAAAGGGACAATGTGCGTGGAAGCCTGGCTCGTTAGCCGGTGAAGAGAGGCTTACGACGAGAGGGGTTTTTGCCACGATATACTATTCTCGTAGGCTACACTTCTTTTTTGGAGAAGGACGAAAAATGCGAGACAGAAATGAGCTGCGTTAGGGTAAGAAGTCAGAAAGGGGGAAGCGAACAGAGAGAGAATTCTAGACATCTTCGTAGCGGATTGTAATTTTAGACTCCCCTTTCACGCAGCTCTCACACGTTTGCCCTTTCCCTCTTCGGATCAGCAAGAAAGGATCACCGAGGGTTCGTCGTCAGACGCTTCCGAAGATATCTCGCGAGCGAGAGAGGGAGAGAGAAAAGTGTGAGCAAACGAAAAACTCGGCGTCGAGCTTTATCGCCCTCGATACTCATCGTCTTCTCCCCCAATTCCATTTTTTCCCACACCGAGAATAATCTTTGGGCTTCCCAGTCCTCGAAAATCCTTCGCTCCCACCCATATCGAGACAAATTTATTAGTCGTCAAATTTAAAAATTTTCTCATCGCACTTTTATTCAAATTTATACGTGCTAATTGACTTTATTCTAATATCACTATCGACCGCTTCGACACAGACGTTTATAAGAATAATAACAGTAATCCCGATTAATTAAAACAAATATCCCTCGTATACTATCTGAAGCAATAAAAAATTATTTGTAGAAAAATTGGAAAGTTATAAATTTTTTAAAAGTGATCATAAAGCTCGTTTTGTTCGAGTCATTGAGAGTTCGATTGGATGAAACATATATTTCATTAAAATATTTAATGAAACATAAATTTTTAGTGGTATTAAAGGAAATTAGAAAGTAATAAATTTATAAAATGGGGACTGTGGAATTTATATTGAATGTTTTGTTTGGAAGAATAAGGGACTGGATTGAATATTTCTTGCTGGTTGATATATTCTCAATGTGTGAATATCATCGAGCCAGCTCAAGAGAAACGTTGAATATTATGACAGAGGTTTCAAGGCCGAAGTAACGTATTACCAGAGCGTTCGTGTCTCGTTGTAAAAGGTGGCACGACCAGATTCCACGATCTCTCCATCTCGGATAACGCTCCAAACCTCTCCCTCCCTTTCCTCCGCGCCGCTCTTTTAATCTTTTTCATCGCGTTTCTGACTTTTTCCATTCCTATCTAATTTCGAAGCAGATAACGACACAGCGCGTGTCGATCCTAAAACACATTTTTTCTCAGGCCTCGCCCATCCTACATTTTCCTTCGTACACATATAAATTTTCTCGCATAATTTTGTTCACACTCGTAGATCGCGATGGACGGTTTCACGAAAACTGGACAACATTTTGCAGGTCCGACATCACGCTCGAGTGTATGCTAATTTATATATAGTAACCGCAGAGCCGATTCGTGTATCCGACTGGAAAAACCTGTATTTCAAAACATTTCCCAATTAAAATGTGAAAGGTTCAAACGGTCGAAATAACGAAAGACATAATATAGACCATTTTATCGAGATAAATATATTTGACCGAAAGAACAACGTCGGTGAAATCAAATGAATAAAATCTAATGGAAAACGAAGATCACAATTAGACTGGGAAAGAAATTGAAAAATAGCCATTATTTTATTATTACATAATATTACGGGCTAACCGAATTCGTTTGGAGCGAGCGTATTATGTATAAATACGCATTTTGTTGATTAAATCTTTTGAAGTACGATTATGATTCTATTCTCGTTTTTGAATTATCTGAAATGTAATATCGGGTCGAGCCCAAGTTGTAAAGTTTCGTACAATCCGGATCACGAGATTATTATGGATATACCGTAGTGTTATAGGGTATTAATGCCTGTCGTTGAATGCTATTTGTAGTTATGCAGGTTTAATCCCCTTGGTCAAATACTCGGAACAAATACCCTCGCTTCTAATTCACAAAATCCGCAATGCATCCCGCACGTTCTGTAAATTTTGTCGAGAGAGTATACCTTTAAATGAAACATTTTAAAATGTTTTCTCCAAGATTATTAAAAAAAATGTATCATCGAAATTACATTTTTGTATACATCTTCCAATAAAATGTGAAAGTAAGCGTGTCTTTATTTCAAATGTTAAGGTGGCCGTACATGCTATTATTCTATATATTCGATCGATAAAACCTTTCTAAGATAATCTTTTGATTATTTTGTACTTGATATAAAAATTATTGTTGGCTTTTGAATATTTTAAATAATTAAAGAAAGTGTGTATATAGAAAATTGGTAGTTAATGAGCCATTAAAAGATAAATGTTTCGTTAGAATTCAAATTAGTCAATTGTCATCATCAGCTGGCGTTGTTAAACAACGTCCATTTGAATTTGAAATATTCGATAATTACTCCAATATAACCTTCATCCTTTACGACTTGATACAAATCGCTGATAATTAATTCAAAATTTCGATCAATATTTTTCTTGGTTGTCCAATAGCTCCATATGACGTCCAGTCCATATGTCAAGTCTCCACATACGAGTTCGATCATAACCTACAAAATAGCTCGACTTGAGAATTATACTGGAGAATAGGTTAATCAAATAACTGGTCTATAAAAAATAAAATTTTAATCAATTTTAACTTTAATTTAAATTAAATTAAATTTTGAAGAACATCTTTCATAACGGAATGATCCAGTTGAGCGTATAAAAATTTTAATCAATTAAAGTTGGTTTTTTCCTGTATATACGGTTGTAATCTATTAAGAACAGAAATATAAGAACAGTATATACAGTGGCAAAAAAAAGTATCTGTAGAATCAGAAAATCAAATACAGCTATTTCTTCCTTTTTGTCTCCCGGATAATAAACTATTTATAGTTGCGGAGGAGAGAATTGGGTTTTCGTGGGTGGGCACGAAGCGTTTCCGGGTGTCGAGGCAATAGGGAGTCGCGACGGAAGAAGTGAGAAGAAGAAGCAGGAGGAGGAGGAGGAGGAGGAGAAAGAGAAGAAGAAGAACAACAAGGTGGAGTGACAGAGAATCCGGGGATAACAACCGAGGGAGCAGTTTTCTCGGTACACTAATGGGAAAGCAATTGCCACAAAAACAATCGTACAACTCAAGTGATTTTGGTCAGCAATGAGAGAAAGAGAGGGAGAATAGCTCGAGGGAGATACGGATAGAAGGAGATACGAGGGGGTAAAAAAAGAGGACGAACTGCGCATGCTTTTCGCGTAAATACGAAGGCTAACGTCCTAGTGCAATTTCGAGTAAAGTGCAAGCTCCTAGCTCTCGGTGCACACTCTGCTGATGCTGGCGGAGCCGCTACCACGGAGCACGACCTCGTCAAGGAGTGTAATTAGTTCACCGCCAATTTCGCGCTCTGTCAGTAACGCTCCACTATATAAATTCATATTACGTGTACACACGTATACCGAGCGTACACGCGAGCACTAATACCAGCCCCCGCATAAACAGGGCTTGTGCAAACGAGAGAGACAGCTTTGCCATTTTTTGAAATCTCTTTTCCTCTCTTGGAAAAAAAGTAATATTATAAAAGATTCTATAAAGGAAAAAAAAATATATGCGCGAAACAAAGACCTGCAGAAGATCTTTAAAAGGATGTGCACGCGGAGATCATTTTTATACAGAAGATTATTACTATCGATATTTCATGTACAAAATATGCACAAATAGAATTTCTTTGATCGATGAGTCGAAAAAATTATATTTTTTTACATCGATCGACATTCACTTGTTATAGTGCATTAATTTATCACTTTTCTCATTAATATTTGCCATTTTGTATCATATTTAATTATTTACTTTGATTGATTATTTTTTAAATTATAAATATTATTTTATTTTATTTTTTTCAAATAATAAAAAAAAACCAGTTTGGAATGTCTCACGATCGGAGTATTAATAATAGTAAATATTTCTAATTTTCTTTTCGTCCGACGTCTGATCGGTCACGTGAAAAATCACGTTCGACACCCAATCGATAGCCGAACCGTTCTTTTATTCCTCTTGGGCTTAAGAAACATTTCTTGCCCCGACCTGTCTTTCCTCGTGCACTTATTTTCCTCCTGCAACTTCTCGCTCGTGTTTTTTGTCCCTTCTTTTTTCGCTCCCCTTCTCTTTCTCTCTCTATTGCACTTTCCAGAGTGTACTCTCTGCTTCCGTGCCACGCGAAACACTCTCTCTTATCGAGTGTCCTTCTCGATTTCTTCCATCGTGTGTACACGGACACGAAAAGCCAGGAAAATAAATAAAACGTCTCTACCTCCGGAATGACAGTGACTCGAAATCCTTTCGGTTAAGCCACCTCTTATATGTGAATTTTCGAATAACTGTATACCATTCTTGGCCGGCCGAAAAGAGCCCGCTCCCATGTATCTGGTAGTTTTCTTATCGATATATTTTATGTATATTTCCGTAACAGTTTCCCAGCCATTCTCAAACCGGAGGGAGAGCAAAAGAGGGGGAGACACACCGATAGAGAGAGAGAGAGAGAGAGAGTAAAAAAAAGACTCGGAAACTTTCGAGTTTCCCGGTCGGAGCGATACTCTATTTTTTTTCCTCCTGTACTTCTTTTTTCCCCTTAGTATCTTTATCAATGAGATATTTCCTTTCGGGGTTAACGGCTTCTGAAACACCATTACTTTTATTCAGCAGGGACTCGCTGTATGTTGGTCAATTTTGTCAATTTTTCATCATCATGTCAATATAGTTTTGATACCAATTAATGCACAGCTTTACAACTAATAAAATGCAGAAAAAAAACAAAACAAAATAGCGTAAAAATTAATTGACAATGATGAAGTGAAATAAAAATAAAATAAGAGGTGTATTAAAAAAAAAGTGTAAATTTCGTGTGTAAATAAGTTAGTCGCGCAATTTATTATCGGAGAATATGGAGCATTTGAGAAAGCAGATTGAATTCGATCTTTTTTATGGTCGAACGAGAGGGGCATTGTCCATAAGCAAATTTTGTCTCGAAACTGCAAATATTTTGGAATCAGTCTCGGGAAGCTTTGGAGCGAGCCATAAACATCTCACGGATTTATCCAGCGAGCGCGGAAGAGAGCTCTCCCGGCATTCGATTCAATTTACGTTCGATGCCTCGTCTCTTTCCCGCGAGAAAAAAAAAGCTGCATCGCAGAGATGAAGAGAGATAGGGAGGAAGAACGAAAGAGAAAGAGAGCCAAGAGAATAAAAGAGAAAAGGTATCGGTGAGCGAGTCCTTCGGTTGGCCTGGCACGGTGCCACAGTTCCATCGGGGGCTCACGTTCCGCTTTTTATTTCCTTTGCGAAAATGCTCCTCGAGTGTGCGACCTAGGCAAATATGCTGGTGCATTCAGTGTGCGATTGCCGACCCGTACCAACCCATCTCCCACGCGCATCCAGCGCGACTCGCTCCATGCAAAACTCTATAAAGAGGAAACGAAGACGGGAACACCTCCGGCGAGCGAGCGAGCGAGCGAGACTCCCGAACCCGTCCCGAGACGAAAAAATCGAGCCACCCGGAGAGAAAAGAACGTTTTCGTCGCCTGAATTTCAAGAATACGTGCTTTACCACCTGAGATCTTTCCTTCCCTCGTTTTAACCTGTAAATAACTTTTTTTTGTTTCGTTTTTACATGGAATCTTATCGCTATACGCGTTGCGCGGCGTCTTTAGCCCTTGGAGGAAATTAAAGATTCTCGAATAACTTTTTTAACAATTTTTTTTTAAATCGTTTTAAAAAGTTTTCGCCCATTTCATATACTCGCGAGACATTGCTCCAATTCTCTGGGTTTCCTTGATCATAAGAACGTCTCGGTGCATTCTACCGTAAGTACATTACATTTTTTTACAATCTTATCCGTGAATACTATCAAATTTTCAGTTCGAGGACGATTCAAACTTCTTGACTATTTTCCAGAACGATCGTACAAGTTTTTGCATGTTTTCTTCTATGGATGATCGTTGAAATTTTTTAATGCATAAAAAAATCACTATTTTTGTTAGAATTTTGAAAAAAATTTACATACAATTAATAATTTTATTATAGGGGGGGAGAGGGGCAAAATGTGCCCATATAGACTATAGAACTAAACTATTTACATTCTGTTCTAAATATATTTCGTATTACGAAACTCTTTGACACATGTATTTCTTACGATATATGGTATAATTATATTGCACCTATTTTCAAAAGCTCTCCAAATTTCGAGATACTTGAATATATTGAATGCTTATTTAAGATATTGAGCGAAGAGTATATATGGAAAATCTTACTTCGCATATTCTCAAAATATCAATAATCATAAAAATGATTATTTTTTAAATAAAAATCTTAAACATTTGAAAACTGCGTTACGACGAAAAAAACATAGCAATCAATGCATAAATTTTATTCGTGCATATAGAAAATCTTAAACCTCTGTACTAAACTTTTTGACACTAACTTTAAAAATCGATGAAACGAGTTTTTGGACATTTTCCTCGAGATATTCTTCGGGAAAGTCTGTTCGCGATAGAAAATTTTTCTCGTATATAGGAAGGAAATTATTAATGCAAATAAAGCAAATGATTTATTTTTTTCAATTTGAAAGAAGAATTAAATAAGTTTTAGTGAATTATTCTCAAGACATTGATCGAATTCTCAGGAATCCTCGGCTAGTATATATATAAGGATATATAGAATCTTGGGGTGTTCGCGGCACCTGCAGAATGCACGTGCATCTAAACGAATGACGTATCGTGTTCGTTCGTATAACCAGTTTGGGTGTTCTCGGATAGTAGCGGAGCTAACATTAGCCGGGAATTTGCACGTACACGTCGGAGGAAAAGAAATGTGTGCGCTCGCGCGTTTCTCGGGAAGAGCGCGAGAAAGAGAGAGCGAGAGAGAGAGAGAGAGAGAGAACGCGTATATCGTTGGCTCGACGTATAAACGTCGCTGCGGCGGCGAGAGATTGTTGAATGTGCGCCGAGGCGAGGGAATTCTATGCAGGTGCATCAACCCGTGAGTGAAATTCGGCCGAACGCAAGCTCGACAATGTCAACTCGCAGTCGACTCCTCCTCGCCTCTAACCCCCTTGGCTCGATTCACGCCTTACCTTTCGAACGCATTCTGTGTACGCTTCGGTTTCAAGTTTAACCACAATTTCACCGAATCGGAGGAGTGAGTTTCCCCACCGACATCTCAGGATTTAAACAAAGAATCTCAGACATTTCTCTCGCTGTGTTGATTCTTACAATAAAATATATTGTGTATTTTTCGTACTAAAACATCAACAAATTTTATACAGCTTTACTCATTTTATATTATTAAAAAGCACGAGTGATAAATTAAATAAAAAATTTGGCGTGTGAAAAATTCGAATAAAATTAGAACATGTAATAACATGAACAGACGTAGTATAAAGTAAGAGAAATAGGTGTAATTAATTAAGGATGTCTTCCAAGTCAAGTTGAATACTTTTTTACAAATTTTTTTTAAACATACTTTTTACTGTAATTCGAGAATACTAAAATAAAGGGTCAAATTTTAAGGAATTAAGAATTATCGTAAAGTAATCCAAAAAGTATATGTATTTATAGTAACGTTAAAATTTTTATTAAAGTTGTTGTTTTGATCAAGATTAGAAAACCTGCCAATGCTTGGCATATTACTATATAGAGCTTCGAATAACACTTTATCGTCATTTATCGTTAATAATTAATACAAAAGCCAAAAACCTCAAGTTTTTCTTTGTTCTACAGTTTTAAAAGTATTGAATGAATATATAATAAATAGTTTTTATAAAGAATCACACATATCTATATTAAAAAAGACATGAGGCCTCTAATCGATTAACTGGTATAGAGTGCATTATGCGGAGCGCATTGACTTTTGGCTAATCTGTACTCATT
>JAPYYW010002936.1:0-17426 GCA_030522545.1 Cremastinae sp. A BG-2022a
AGTAGAGATTAGCCAAAAGTCAATGCGCTCCGCATAATACACGCTCTATTCCGATGAATCGATTAGAGGCCTCATGTCTTTTTTAATATAGATTAAAAAAAAATTATTTGTATTGGTCTTAGGAATTGTTTAAACGAGATGTAAAAGTAGTATGGCCATATTATCGAAAGAGGTGATTATATAATTGGTGGGCTGATGGTAAAGGGGAAAAGAACTCTTGGAAAAATTCTTGAAGAGAATACAATAATTTTTGAGAGATATTCTTCATTTTTGAAAACAGTGAAAAGCTGAAAAAAAAGAAGAGCACGCATAAGCAAAAAAGAGAATAAGCGAGGAGGAGAGAAAAAAGTATATAAAAGGAGAAATCGCGTGTCAGCATCGCGTGCTACAAGAGCATCACTGTTTCCATGTGGCGGATATTTTCGGCTGAAAATACATATGTGCATCAGATCGGAGAGAAGAAAAAGGTATGAGGGAAAAGAATATAAGCTTCGTGATAAAAGCAGGGGAGAAAAATCTCTCCAGAAATCGAACAATATCAAGAGAAAACTGCCAAAAATCTCTCAAAGAAAGGATCATCGCGAGTGAGTTCTTGCAACATTAGGTTTTATAACGATAATAATAAAAATGACGAAGAAAGTAAAAATAAGAAGGGAAATAAATCGATATGAAAAAAATGAGAATAACGTGAATATTTGTGATGCTGGATTGAATGATCAAATAAGGAATGTGTGTAGTCGAGAATAAAAATGAAAAAGTAATGATAGTTATGAATGTTAAAACAAAATGGAGTCTTGAAAGAGATTGGTGGTACACCATAAAACGTGCGAAGCCAGACACAAAGCGTGAAAAATACGCATGCAAAAATTTACGTACGGTTTCCTGCTGAGAGTGATTTAATTAAAATGTCGAGCGTTTCTGGACCGTTGACGCGATTACTATTCCGCCGCGAATATGTACCGTCCTCTCTCGCATCTCTTTTTTCTCTTTTCGCCCTTACACGACTTCCGGCTGTATGTTTCCACCCCCTCGGCCTTAACGCTTTTGCATTTATATCGGAATTTTGTAGCATTGAAACGCGAACGCGCGCGCGAATCTGATAAATAGATCATTCAAATTTATTTTTATTATACACAACGCACATTTCAATCGATCGAGTCTTCATCAGCAAAAATATGAAAGTGTTTTACAAATAAATGTACATAATCGAGAGACGCTTCGAAAATTTTATTATCATTATTTCGAAAAATAAAATTTATTCTTTTCGATTATAAATGATGGCGAGGCAGAAGATATTCGGAGGTATTCTTAATGGGGACAAAAGTACGATGGTTTGTTTATTTTTATACATATTATTATATTGAAGCAGAGATAATTTGTGGGGAGCTTGTAAAATATTATTGAAGAGGGATGGTCTGCAGACGAGAGAGGACGGAAAAGCTTCTCCAGAAGAAATAAAGGTCGCAAACCTCGCCCAAGAGAGCTATCTCGGCCTCTTCATTTCCGAACGATTAATTATAACGAGTTGAGAGAGGGAAAGTGTGAGGGGAAGGCCCAAACGGAGTCTAATTAATTACACTGATTTCGCTCTGAATGGTAAGCGAAAATGAACTTTCCCCGTCGACACGAGTGTGTACAACGTGCACATTAAATTCCCTCCCAAATGCATACACAGAATATCAATTTTCAAACGATGAATTCAAAGAGAAATCATAAATCTTTCCTCAAGTTCGCTTTTGCGTCACATTGCAGACGCTCAAGAGGACTTTCCCTCTGGCGCTTTTATACCTATTTCCAATGGCAAACAATACCCAAGACAATATGCAAATTTACAGCAAAATGCATTTCACGAGAATCATTTTAAAACCAAATTCCATTTATAGCTATATATATTCAATTTGTATCCTTTTGTAAAAGTATTGCGTGGGCCTAAAGATGGTGGCCAGTGACGGCGTAAATGAGACTTTTTACTGTTATTATTATAACGGAGTGACCAATATGAGGCTTTACGTAGAGGGCGCTGTACGTTGCAGAATCTACAAATTTTTTGTGATTTTTCTCTTTATCAAGAGAAAAATAAATAAATCGAAAAAGAATTTTTTTTCTATATTTATTATATGGTAAAATACTATAAGTATTTTGTTTTGAAAAAAGATATTTGCGTGAAGTCGAAAATTCTGCTACTGGCATGAGTTTATCCAATCGGGTAGCCTGTCCAGAAAACTTGTTTGCGAATTTGCCGAGATCGATGGAATGGAGGAGCAAGTACGAGAATGAAATTACAGTGCCATAAGTTTCGGTCGTAGCTCGATGGCTATCTAAACTTCGATAGGGTTCGCTAGTTCTCGTCTTAAAACCGTCCAATTTCTCGACAACATCGTAACTCACGAGGGACGAGCCAGTATCTTTTTACTCCAAAGTGCAGGCAATACATTGATCCAAAGACAAAAAAACAATGAAATAAAATAAAAGTGAAAGAGATTACGTTGTAAAATTAGTCAAAATGTATATTAATACCAAAAAAATAAACTTTTCGTGAGCATGAATGAAAAAAAAAATGAAAAATAGTAAAATAAGTGTTTTTGATCGAAAAAAACTGAAGCAGTTCAGTGAAAAAAAGAAATATAATGTTCGGACGATAACATGGACGAGCCAGTATCTTTTTACTCCAAAGTGCAGGCATTACATTGATCCAAAGACAAAAAAAACAATGAAATAAAATAAAAGTGAAAGATTACATTGTAAAATTAGTCAAAATGTATATTAATACCAAAAAAATAAACTTTTCGAGAGCGCGAATGAAATAAAAATGAAAAATAATAAAATAAGTGTTTTTCATCGAAAAAAAACTAAAGCAGTTCAGTGAAAAAAAGAAATATAATGTTCGGACGACAACATGGACGAGCCAGTATCTTTTTACTCCAAAGTGCAGGCATTACATTGATCCAAAAATAAAAAAAAACAATGAAATAAAATAAAAGTGAAAGATTACGTTGTAAAATTAGTCAAAATGTATATTAATGCCAAAAAACTAAACTTTTCGTGAGCATGAATGAAAAAAAACATGAAAAATAATAAAATAAGTGTTTTTGATCGAAAAAAAAACTGAAGCAGTTCAGTGAAAAAAAGAAATATAATGTTCGGACGGTTACGAATGCGGCAGGTCGCGGAAATGAAGTCACGACTAGCATCAAGATTGGAAAAAAGAGCTAGACTGCTCCGGAAGAAATAAGTTTTCAGTAGCCTTACATACGTAGAGTTTCAAAAGGGTATATATATCGTGTGTATCGTATATATATCGTGAAAATGGTGGAGGGCTCGGCGAGAAGCGCTTGTACTTATATACGCATATACAGGTGAGACTTGAAGCCTTATTCGGTGAGAAAAAAGAGAGGAAAGAATTCCGCAATATTCAGTCGAGAAGCAAGAGCAAATACTACCGTCTTAAAGACGAAAAATGTACAATATTATCACGCGGAAGGGATCAAAACTGTCCAAGATGTGCACGCAAAAGCTTTCGACGTATGTACTTTTTTCTCTTTCTTCAACAATCTCGCTTTCCGTCTGAGTTTTCTTGCCTGCAGCTTATTCGCTAAAAGAAGATGTGGATTGAGAAGAGGAGGAAAAATGTGAAAAAAGAATCGGTGACAGAGACTTGAAATAGCACAGTTCTCGACAAGAAGATTTACAGAAGAGATGATGAGTGAGGGTACTGAAAAAAATGAGGTGAGGTAGAAAATGGAGATATATAAACTCTTGGACCGATGTGAAAAAGGAAAAATAAAACATTTTTTTCTACATTTTTCTCCATATAACAAAGACCAAATATTCTCATTGATTTTTTTTTAAATCTAAATAAAAAATTTTTCTGATGTTAAATAAAAATTTGTGCAAAATTTCAATAATAAGTTTCACCATCGGAAGTTAAAATGTGCATTTGTATGCTTTCAGTTTATAGTATATACTTTTTGACACATGCTTCATTTCTATCTTGAACTTAAAGATTTACTGCTCAAAGCGACCAAAGAGGTGTTTCACTTTTTTAAAAAATTTTCTCAATTAAAAGAAATGAAAGTAAAAAAAAATGTTATTCATACCCAAGAGACTTTGATTCAAAGAGAGTGGAGAACGAGTTCCTGGAAAGCTCTCTTTATCTCAAAGGTAAAAGAGCTAGGATTATTTAAAAGAGCTTTCGGTCAAACGCTCCGAATTTCTTGATATCAAGACGCGCAGGCACACGTACGACGCGCACCACGAGAAGAAAAACATTATTCACGGACAAACCTGTCGAAAAAAAAACGAGAACGAGAATTGTATATATAAATAAGAAAGAGATAAAAGAAAAAAAGAGCATCACAAGTTTGACGAGCTAGGTAATTTTCTCATGTCTTTTTGCGTCTCCTCGTTCTTGGCTCTCTCTATTTCACCGTCTTTGTTTCGCTTTTTCATTAAATCCCCCGTCCTTTAATCTTGAGCTTTAAGCAGAACTACACTTCTCGCGTCTGACGATTTTAATCGTGAAAAAAGCTTCAGAGCTCTTCTCATTCCACCGGAAGTGCGTTGTATCGTCATTTTGCCGAGACCTTTCACCGAGGCCTTTACTTTGTATCGAATGAAAGCAGGTGTACATCGACCTTTATATACATGTCCAACTAAAGTGGCAGGAGCAAATAGAGAGAGAGAGAAGAAAGGAATGAAGCTGAGAGAGAGATACAAGCGTTAATGAAATTGATCTCATCGACGGAGCCAAGAAGAAACGAGCACGAAACAAGCAAGGTTGTTAAGACTCTCCTCGACCCCATGCAAACGAGATTCAAGAGCATATTATTTACCAAAAAATTATTCAATTTCTTTAAATTTCTCTAACCCTATAAATACATAAAATTTCGATTTGATTTTGTACATATAATTACATTTTTTACCTGTTACTGATTTTTAAAAGTATGAATATAATACGAATATTTTATTCTATATGGTTCTGTCAAGCTAGCAGAGCATTTTTCAACAATTAACAATTTAATTCTTTGTAAATAACTTTTGGATTACATTTTTTTGGCATATTGATTCTACAATAAAAATGTTAATTGATTAAAATATCCTTAAACTATGTTTAATTATTTCTTCGTTTGGAGATCAAGTCTGGCATCAATAAATAGAGAAAATTTCGTAGAACCTGTCGGTAAATTCTATACGCATAATATACTATATGAGAGGTTTGACCCCCTGAAACGATAAATCGAATGAAATTATCCGTTTGAGCGAAATAGGAATAACGTCAAGGACTTGAATCTCAATAATGCAGTGAAGAGGAAGCGTCGTGTATTTTGAGAATGAAAAGGGCGCGAATTCATTTATCGTCGTTCGTCAGGTTGCGTCCTTTCTATCGCGAGAAAATCGTCAATTTATTCGCAAAGGAGGGCGAGAAAGGGTGAGGATGAAGAGAGAAATAGCTGATAATTTCATCACTCGTCTACCAGCGTCACTGCATCGAGGAATAAACCAATTTGTCGTGTCCTTTGTGTTCGAGAGCGCGCCTCTCGAAAGCGCATTTGTCGTACATTGGGCTCCAAATTTGCCTCATCCAGACAAGAGAACCGAATCGTATACACGAGCAATATCAGTTGTAGAAAAAAAGCAGGGGTGACGAGAACGACGAAACAAAATTAATGGTGAAAAATTCGCGAATGAGAGTTTATTCGATTTTGTCAAATCAGAGACAAGATTTATTTGCTTTTTTTTAATGGCAGTTTTATAAAATCGAGAGGTATTTTTAAACATATACTTTTACTTCATCGTTATAATACGTTTTTGAACCTAATTTTCATTCGTAGTATTTCTTTTGTCATGTTTTTCGAAACATTTAATTTCAGTAATTTTACAACGATGAATTATTTATACGAAATGATAATAAAGTAGGCAGCGATGTGATTTACGTGTGGTATTGGCAAGGAGAAATTCCTTTCTAGGTATAAACGATCGTAAAGTTTCATCTTGTAGAACGAATCATGGAACAAGAGGTCATGAATCATCGACGAGAACATATTATGATACGAGACGACCTGGGATTTAGCGTCAAACAAATTGTGCGTGCGAGGATAAGTTGTAAAATGCAAGATAAATGATTTTTCATGCACGCTAATTATATCCGTAAATATGAAATGAAGTTCGTCTTCTCTATTAAAAATTAAATTATACTCTAGCGATTTATCATTTCTAGACGAAGAAATTTTACGTGTCTTCGTTTGTATGTACAATATTAAGAATTAATAAAATTAAATATAAGAGCAATATATTTTAAAACTAAATTAAAGTTAAATCATATCAAAGGACCCGAGGAAGATATTACGAAATCTGCGAAAAAAATATTTCATCAAATTTTATCTTCCTCTCTATATAATTATAAGTAAATTCAATTCTGCACAAGAGAATTACTTATTTTTCGTTCATATACTCGAAGGAGGAAATCTTTCGAGATTAAATTCGTAATTTTCAGAGAAAAGAGACCTTTTTTCTCCCCCGCGGCTCAACCAGTTTCCTCAAATACCTGTTGCAAAGGATACATGGGCGCCTTTAAATACACGGCTCGCGTATTATGCTCGTTAAACGCGTATTCGCAGTTAGCCAATCACGTTTCGCGACGTACTTTATTGCTCGATCTTGCCAGGTGGCAGTTTAAAAGGCTTCCCTCACCCTAGCTCCCATCAATATATATGCACGTCTCGCTTTTCCGCCTTGAGTATCGCGCGAGAAAAACTGAAAAATATCGAGGCGAGACAAAAATACACGTCGATACTTGGCCCCCACAACGAAATGAGATTCTAGGCCTTATCTGCCCGTTTGTTACAACGTTACTTCCTGAATAGTTTTCTCTCTTTTATTGCCCGGGCTCTTTACGAGCTCCGCGGAAACCTCTCAGGGCTCCTGTTTACTACAAATAACGTCACGCTTTGCGAAAAGAAACGGGAAAGGAAAAACGACCACGAGGCACATCGGGCCTCCCGACGTCACACTTATTTTTATTCAATGCAACACGTTTCGAAATAAAAATGTGCACGACATATTGTGCGCTCCGCCCATAATAAAATTCAAGATGAAAACGCGAAATAAAATAAAAGTACATGGAAAAAAATAATAATCGAAGAATATGAAAAAAATGAGAATATTTTATATACACATAAATTAATTTATTTAAACTCGCGGGCGAGTAGGAAAATCGAATCGAATATATCTGTCAACATGACGAGCGAGAACGAGCCAACATTTCTCTTATCCTCAACAGGATCAGATTGAATCTCAACCACGTTTCAATCTTCGTGACAAAAAGAGCGTTGAAAAAAGCCAAGCGAAATCGCTTTAACGAAAATGACAGAAAAGATAAAAAAACGTGAAAATTCCGTATGTGTGATACGGGGGGGAAAATAAATTGGGAGGTTGGCCCTTGGATACTCCGAGGACTCGTCGTCGGTTTACCGAGACGACAAAGAACGGCGGGAGATAGATAAAAAGATGATCGAGCGACTGTCGTTTAACGAGAGACTTCGCAAGACCGATTCTAGACGTTCCAAATCGGGAATTGCATTTCTCTGATCCGACAAAAAAGATTTACCAACCGGAACTCTTCAAATACATGTAAATAAAAATCAAAGCATTGTCTTTGTTTACCTCGATTTTTACTTCATAGGGTATAGTTGCTAACACCGAATTCAATTAATTTTTTTTTCTATTAAGGTAGTTCTATTGGTACAGTCAAATCAAAGTTTTTTTTTACCTATTTATCTCCATAATATGTGGTTTTTGAGCTTAAGTCAATTAAGAAAAGTTGTTGCAAATTGTTTCAAGAATAAAATATGTATACTCGAAATTCAAGTTCGTCCAAAGTGACTTGCACTTGCTACGTATTTATGAAAATTAAAAAAATCATAATCTTAGGATTTTTCTTAAACTTGAGGAAGCTTCTTTAAAGTTCAAAAAAGAGTTATGCTAAATTTTAAGAAGATTCACCATTTAGAATTAAAGATATTTATTAGAATTGAAGATTACAATATTTAATACATGTGCTCTTATGGGAGACTGCATAGAAAATAGTGATTTTTAACAACAAATATCTCGAGTTGTACGTAGTGAAACTTCTTAAAATTTAATATACAATTGTATCAAAGAAGATTTCTGCAAATTTTTAACAAAATCCTAAGAAAACGATTTTTTGATATAGAAAGATGTCTCTGTCACTTTAAAAACGAGATTTGCTCAAAGATCTTTATGTAATTTGCCAACAAGAATAACATTTATTCAGTTTATGGAGATTAGTGGCAAACATAGTCTGATCTTTGGTTAAAGTCGAAACATAAATAGTGAACGAATCTCATTTCGCAGCTATTTCTCTCGTACTCACGTGTCATGTGATACACCTGCGGCATTACCTTAAAAATATCTATATACAATACATCAAATCATTATTTTTTCAGCAGAATTGCTTGCGGAAAGCCGGGCTTTTTTATTTTTCCTCTGCATGAGAAATGAGAAGGGAAAAAATAAATTTTAAGCGCAATACCGGGTGGACGAAGTTAGTTTAGAGTGTGTGTACGGTGATGGAGAGAGAGAGAGAGAGAGAGGATATTGAGTCGAAGTGCGGCTTCTGGGTTTACACTGAGTGAAGAACGTTGGATCGAGGGATAAAGAAGGGAAGCGATATGGGAGAGGGAAGAAAAGAGAACCGAGAGATGAGAAAAGTCGTAGCTCGGCGTGCGGAGAGAACGGAGATGGTAAATTCGACAGAGAAGAAGAGAAAGAGAGAGACGAAACTGGATGGGATCGAGATTGGATAACGCTAGGATCGAATTGGATGGGATAGGACTGATGCTTCGTGGTTCAGAGGGATCATCCTTTATATATGGGTGTAAGGACTCGTGTGTTTGTGTATAGCATCGGACACGTCGATACGAGATCCGAACCGCAGACCTCTGTATCGTCACTCTCTCTCTCTCTTTCTATATCTCTTTCGGTCTCTAAACTCGGTCTCTTTTGTTTTGCTCTATCTCTCTCGATCGTCAAATCTGTATGCCATTGACTTCACAATAAAGGCTCGTGCGACTCTCGGTAAACCTTTGAAATTTATTCGATCAATTTCTAGACTACCACAATGATGCATGAAGACAAACGGGCGAAGTGAAATTAATTGGGAATGACGGATGAGACACGTTGCGCCAGTGTTGCCTAATTTTAAATTATTATTATCCAGATATTCCGAAAACTGTATACTGTGCGTCGCTGTATATTCGTTAAATAATCATTTACCTTTAAACGATATTTAATTAAAATTTTTTCAAAACACGACATATATACGGACGTGTATAATTAGGCCTTGAAATTATTAAATTATTACTCACTCATGATCTCATACCCATGAAATATTCAGTGACGAACCTGCAACAACAACAAAAAACAAACGGTATACAATATTTAATCATTATCAACACTTTTCGTAATAAAAAATATTTTATAAATAAATTTTATTTTTATTTTGTACTACCATGTACATACATTTTTATATGTTAAAAAGTTTATCTCAGGAGATAAGGAGAGATTGGTTCTTTGAATCATCCAAGATTCAAAACTTTTTTGTTTTTATTTTCAAGAAAGTTTCGAGGCTTATGGAAGAGTTCAGCGAGAGGTGCAGTGAACTCGGCAGTTTACATATTCGTGTATAATTCATCACTCAGTGTGAAGGGGTCGATAAACGTCAACGAGAGACAAACGTCTAGTTGAGGCGCGATAAAACGCTAGGGAGAAGGATGGAGGAGGAGAGAGAGTGAGAAAGATAAAGCGAGAAGAAGATACCAAGTGCAATGTTATAGCAGAGTCATCGTCTTTCTCACACTTTTAGGTGTGCCTAGACTCACGGCTTGACGACGAGATCTCTTGGAGATAAATATCTTTCTGACGTAGCCTATACCTAACCTTGCTACACTTTCATCCCCTGCCTTGCAGCCTCATTATCTTGTAAACGAAAAAAAAAACATTTTTTACGATCCATCAGAATTCGTATTATATTTATAATGTTTGTAACTTTAACAACTATTAAAGTTACAGACATGAGTCGAAGCTTGTTTGAAAGGGGCTATTTTGGGCTATAAGAATAAACAAAAAATTAGAAAAATGATAAATTGGTAGAATTTTGAAATTTGGAAATTAAAAAAAAAACAATGATTGTCCATATACATATTTTTTCTTATCAGGACTTGTATTATAAAAAAATGTATTTAGCTTCAATGATTCCGACTCGACGCTGATTATAGTCAGGACATACAAGGAGCGAGAAAATATTATTTTTTTTTTCGAAAAAGGAAAAAAGTAAAAATAATTTATCTCTCGCAGAGTAGAGCAAATACACAAGTGCATTTGGGGGAATTTATTAAATTTGATGGTGGATATAAAGAAAGAAGGATATGAGGAGGGTGGCAAGGAGAAGGAGGAGGGGGGTAAGAGAAAAAAGACAGAAATAGGATCGTTTCGGGGTTGTCTAGACTCGTAATAAATTTATCGTATATAGTTACGCGGTGGAGCTCTAGAATTTTATATTCGTTTAAATAAGTATAGAGACTGTGCGGAATGTGAGATGAGAGGAGAAAGAGGAGGAGGAGGGGGAGACAGGAAACGTTTTACGATATAGGAATAAGATAGGACGATGTAGACACATAGCGTATACCCGAGCCTGTTTTCGTTTCACTCGAGATGAAACTTGGCCTTTTCGGACGAGGTTGAACACATTTACCCAGGAAAGGACGATTGCAGACTCGTCGCAGAGCTTCATCGCGACAGAGCGAATATTGCGAGCCCCTCGCTCACAATACAACGACGTACGTCGCTTTCGCCCTATATATACCTGCTGTAATGTCTGAAACTGCACGCGAAAAAGTGTATTTGTCGCAAAGACCAACCAGTTTACATATATAAGAAAAACAAGATGTATACTTCTCCTCTCACATGTTTTTTACTTTCCAAATATTTACATGTACCAAAATAAGAAGCAAATTGCCAAACTTTGTAGCAAACCGTAGCAAAACCGCAGTTTCGTGCTCTTCTTTTCAGAAGGGATTCGTAAATGCTTGTATATTTTAATTAATAAATATACAGCTGTTTTTGTTTGATGATGAAAGAAAAATGGATTATTTAAACGAATTTAAATTTAAATGTATCTTTTACATAAATATAAAAATAATTCACCGGAAGCAAGAAGATATTTTTTGAGAATAAAATGTCAGAGTGCATTATTTTTTTGAAGGTTTGTCATATACTTGTGAAAAAAAAGATAAAAAATTCTTTTATTTTCTGTATTTTTTCACAACAAGTTGACAAAGGCCGCGAGCGTGCTGGGATGTAGAATAAAAGTTCTTTGAATCTGGAAAGAATTCTTTCGTAGTGATATTTGCAGAAAAAATATATATGAAAATCAAAGCGAGCTCGTAGTTGTGCGGCAGAGTTTCGAGCTGTTTGGCCGAATATGGCGAAAGGCGAGAGAGCTCTCGAGTTTTTAAATCGTTTTGTTTGAGCCTTAAAACTGATGCTGGAGTATAAAGTGTGTGTATCGAGCATCAGGGGACAAACGTATACATATGCGCATATAGCAACAGCGAGACTTTCTCTGGCAAGTTTCAGTTGATTTTCCGTCTAGCTTGACCTCGTAGGGTAGGGCTCCTTTAGCGGGTTTTTGCGCCCGTCCAACGTGCACTTCGCGATGCTGTCTCCAAAGGCTTTTACGTCGGGGTGTCGTTGTCACGAGCCTCGAGTAGCAGTCGCGCCGTCGCTCACCCGGCGCTCATCGTCGACGTCGACGTCATCGTCGTCGTCGACGGCATACGTTTTCCTCCCTCGCAAACAGCCCGAGCACATACACTTTCTACAATATTCTATATCTGTATCTCCACTATTTACGCTATAGTATGTAGATGTATGTTTCAAAGTAAAATTCGAAGTGCAGCGGCGCTGTACTCCAAGAGCGAGCAAACTGGGGCCACAACGACGCATCACGGAAAAAAAATCAACTTATACTTCCTTCCTCTCCACTTAAACCATGTATAAAAATAACTAAGTATTTCGAAATATGTCAATGAATATTTTATACATAAAAAATAATTATATACAGTAAGGGGTATTAATATCGGGGCACCTGATGGTTTTTAGGATATTTTTCGGCCAAATTTGTCCGATTTTCAAATTTCAAAAAAGTACATTCGAATAAATTTAATTAGCTTAATCGGATAATAATTGTTCCCGTGGCAAAGATTTTTGCATATCAATGCAAATTGGGACAAAATGACATTATTAAATTGGAAATTTATGATAATAGGACGAATTTTTTAATCATTATATACCTATCAAAAGAGTATCACAAGACGTTTCTAAAAATCACTGACTGACCTCGATTAGACAAATACCCTTTCGATAGGGCATGATTAATAAATTCGTCCCATTATCATACGTCTCTAATTTAATAACGTAACTTGTCCTGATTTGCATTAATATGCAAAAATTTTGGCCACGGGAACAATTATTATTCAATCGGAATGAATCTAAATTGCTTATTGAATCTAAATTGCAAATTAAAAAATCTGACAATTTGGCCAAAAAATATACGAAAAACCAAGTGTCCCGATATTAATACCCCTTACTGTATATTAATCTGTATATATATGTACATACCTTGGTATTGCGAAGTACACTCGAAAAATCAACCTTTTATATGAGCGTTTTTTTGGAAATATGTATGTATATGAATGTATGAAGGCACTCATCTGTGTTTTTGTAATGATTCTAAAAGATAGTTACCGAGTGATCGTGCACCCTACAGGGGCTGTATTATTTTGTGCCGATCCGGCTTCTTTCTAGCTTCGGTTGGTGCCTCTCTTTATTCGGCGTCCCCGCACGCACGCGACTCATCCTACATGACGTTACAATTTCGAGAGCAGACATGAAAAAAGAGGTAGATAAAGAGTAAGAGAGAAAGAGAGAGAGAGAGAGCAGGGAGGGAAAAAGGACAACGGCGCGTCATCACACGAATTTTTTTCCCTCTTTTTTACAAATCCTCG
This sequence comes from Cremastinae sp. A BG-2022a, assembly GCA_030522545.1. NCBI lineage: Eukaryota > Metazoa > Arthropoda > Insecta > Hymenoptera > Ichneumonidae > Cremastinae sp. A BG-2022a. Next base: position 13,086 of record JAPYYW010002936.1, read on the forward strand.
TAGCAACAAACGTGGACCGTTGATCAAAGCGTACGAGACTGCGAGGAGGGAAAAGGGCCTCTGAGGGAATTTATTTCGTGCGATTTTCCGAATCGCCTCGTTCAACGAGCAAACGGCAAAAATCACCGTGTTTTTCGCGATGGATAATGGGCTTTGGGAAAAACGTATAAGTGCGAGAGAGAGAAAGGAGAAGGGCTGGGAGAGAAGAGGATAGAAAGTTTTGGAAAACGACAAATCTCTACTCTCTCTGAAATGAATGAATGAACGAACTGACAGGAAATCGAGGGAGTCGAAAAAATATTGTAGTTGATTTTACGTATTGGTTACTCTCCAATATAGGAAATTAAGGGTGATGGAATAATGAGATAAAGGTAACAAGAGTGATCTCTTTTTTTATGAAATCGGAAGGAGAAATTGTAAACCTCATCCACTTTCCTCTCATATATCCCGTGCTTCTACTCGAAGAATCACGAGTTAATTGAATTAAACACTTTATTTATCAGATTGAACTTATGGTTTAATAAATTTAGCGCGCAAGTGTATGCTATATTTGTGGATAGTCGCAATGTTGTCGTCGTTGTAGATGAAACGCTACATACGCAATTTTCGCGGTATTTGTAGTACAAGGAGAAACAGAAGAACAAAAAAGAAAAAGAGAGAGAGAGAGATAAAGAGAAAAAATTTTATGGGTGTGGTAGAGGTTAAGGGTGCGAAGGAAGCCTTTGAGAATGTATGTATATAACGGCTGCGAATTTTGCGTTGCGTGGAAAATCGGGCTGGTATATAAGAGATTTCGCGAGGTGTGTGCACGAGGTTGGAAGCATTGCAACATCGAACTCGTGCGAGTAAGCGCGGGGGCTCGAGCGAGACAAGAAAAGCGGAGTTTTCATATTTTCATCTTTCCTTTTTCTTCTGGTCTCGCTCTCTCGCTCTTTCTTTCCTACCCGTTTCTCCACAACCATTCCTCTTTTCATCCGCGATACACACAGTCAAAGAAATGCAAAAAAGAGGGAACGAGGCAAGTGCGCACCGAGCTCAAATCTTTTCGACTTTTCGTCTCTGTGCGTAGAACATATGTAATCCCTTCTTCTCTCTCTCTCACCCTTTGCTCTTACCGACTTCTTTCATCGTACAGGTGAGACCTTTATTTCAGTGCTTATAGCAAAAAAGACGCAGGCCGTTCGAAACCGAGAAAGAGCGAGATGGAAAAAAGAGCCAAACGGCACTAGCGAATTTTCTCTCGCTCCAATCTCACTTCCCACTGTGTTCCTCTCGTCATCTTTGACACACACCACGCGCAATATATGTACTAAACTTTCCGAATAGTATTTTAATTCAAGATTTACACATTTTATTTGAATGTCATATAGATAACTCGTTAGAATTTTTATTCAAATTTTAATTCCGTTTAGAAATTTTAGAAATTTAGAAATTTCGCGCTTAGTAAACTCTGTCTTTTTTCCTCTTATTTTCAATATTCGCTACTCTCATCAGGGCCGAACGCGCGAACGTTGAACAACACGTTCCCGACTCAAATCTAAATATCCGTCACGGGTACCCCCACCAGGCGCGCGCACTACGCTCACCGGCTAGAACTCACTGTCAAAGTATGAAAAAATCAATAATTGCTCATTCTTTAAAAGTATCGACTTGTGAATTATCGAGATAGATAAATAAATTGGAAATTTCTTATTCAAGATTCATTGAATTAATACAAAAAGTAGACAAGACGGGAAAAAGACGTTCTGTATGAAAGAACCCGTGGAAAGTATCCTGAAAGTATACAATGTATGTATGTGTGAAGATACATGTATAAATTTATGTATATATATATACTTACATATTCGCACAATATTATATGCATTTTTATATGCAGAGTTTTCCTTTCGAAATAAAAAAGGGTAGGGAGAAAAAGAGAGAGAGAGAGGGAGGGAGGGAGGGTGAGAGAAACGGGGGTGAGGGGAATCAGAGGTGGGAGCGTAGAAAAAAGAGAGTGCGAAAAGCGAGAAAGGACTCTCGTAGTTTTTTATGTGTGGCAAGAGAAAGGGAAGCGAGGGGAAATATACACGTAGAAGCGTAAAGCGAGACGTCGCTTGTGAAAATGGGGGGATAGAGAGGGATGAAAAGCTCAAAGACAGAAAGAATGATACATGGAAAAAATATGAGAGACAGAGTGAGGTCGAAAGTCTCGCTGGCTGTCGTCAGCACAGCCACACGATTAAAATGTAAAGGGATTCATGTCGAGCTGTGCGCGCCCAGCCAATTTATATGCGTCTGGGTTTCCCTTTCTCCCTCTCTCTCTCTTTCTCTCTCTCTCTTTCTCGCTATACTCGCCACGGAAATCGGCCTACGATACCCTTCCTTTCTTGGTGCTCTTCGCAATATACGTACATATATATTTTGTACGTTCACACGCACATGCACACGTTCCAATCCAGAGTTATATACACAGATACATCATTGTCGTTCGTTTCACTCTCGTTTTCGCTTTTCTTCCTTTCTCTCTTTCTGTCGCTCATCTTTATATTCCTTTTTCTGATTTATTTGCTTCTTTCGCCCGATCCTCCTTATCCATCTATTCTATCAATCCAACGCGAGAGAATCGATTTCTCATCCCTCTCTTTTCTTTTATTTCTACATGCATATTTTATTTTAGATTTGCGTTCATACTTTTTTGTATTTTACAATATATACTATTTTAATATTATACTTCAATGTCTCCCAGTGTTATTCAAGTAAAAAACAAAATGAGGTCATTTTAAAAGAGATAAAAAGTTATAGCAAATACATGGGAGAAGTGCGTTACAGTAGAAATGGAACAAACAAAAAATTTTTAATACATAATTCAAAAGGGTTCCACTTTCGTTCCAAAGTGATTTTTTTTACCAATAGCTGTTTAACATTTTAGACGACGACAAAGAAAAATGTAATAAGAAAATAATTCACCGAGAAAAAATAAAATTCATCTCTGCTTCTCAAGGTAGAGCAAGCAAGGAGATAGAAGTAAAGAGGGAGGAGTAAGAGAATAGATAGAGATAAATGTTGGAGTATTATCTTGCTCGTGATTTTCGCAACCGATTTAGTATTTTAATAAAGGTGGAAGTTATGCGCGAGATGGGAAGACAAAAGGAATGAGGGAAAGAGTGGAAAATAGGTATATAGGGAGAGAAGAAGGGAAGCTGGAAAGGGATGAGGAGCGAGAGAGAAAATGAGGAAAGACTCTGTGTATATGAGGACAGGAGTCCTGAGAGGAAAGTTATACACGGAGAAGACTTTAGACAAGAGGAAAATACGACAACTACGACGAAGTGCTGCATGGATACCACCGAGGAGGAGAACGCTAATGGTGCCATACATTTTCTCAGCTCTTTTCTCCTTCGTATTCCCCTTCTTTTTTTTTTCTTTTTTCTTTTTCCAGAACGGCGTCAAGACACACAAAAAAATCGAGATCTCAGCATTCCCGTTCGACTTCTCATAAATATGGGTGGTAGTAGCAAAGGAAGAAACGAGAATAAGAAAAGGAGGCTACCCGGCGACAGACAGTCTTTTCCTCTTTACGATCGCTTAGAACAATTTACGATCGATTTTCTCTCATCTCTCTCTCTCTGTATCTTTTTCTACGATGCATATAATATATGTATATCTCTAGTCTTTTTTGGGCCATTATAGCACCCAGGATCACTCATCTATTTTTATTACATCTTGCAATTTTATTCACCTTATTACTTTTATTTTTCAAACTATTCGGTAGAAATCGAAAAGTATAATTAAAATTGTTGATTTTTTGTATATATATACCGGTCGTAAATTCGATTGGGTTTTTCGTATAATAAAATAACTGAGAGTGAGGTAGTTTTATCGAAAGACTATCGAGAGAGGGGGGGAAAGGGGTTGGGGTGAAAAGAAAAAGGAACGAGAGTCAAAATAATAAAGAAGTGATAGAGGAAAATGGTCGAGCGAGGGAAAATCCTTGAAGAGCGTGAGAGATTCGATCGAATCTCGACTGGATTGTCCAATAATCCTCTCTCTTCATTTTATACGAGGCGGAGGAGGAGGAGAAGGAGGAAACGTCGGACGGAAAATCCTTTGGTGATCGTGCTTTTGTATAGATATAAAACGTCCGCACAGTTCGGGAAGATGAAATGACGCGGTGAACATTATTTCTCTCGTTAAATAACGAAACTTCGTAAAATTTTTTAATTTTTTTTTTCGATTTTAAGACCATGCTACACGCTTCGCCCGTGCTAACTTTGGTTAAAGATTGACGTTTTGAGAATTTGTCAGTTCTTTTTGTGCAAACTGTCAGTTTACATCTATGAATTTAGTTGGAATAACCATCGA
>JAPYYW010002937.1:0-17415 GCA_030522545.1 Cremastinae sp. A BG-2022a
TACTTTCCATGTATAAGAATGTAACTTCAACACTTGATTACTCGAAAACAATGTAGACGATTTTTTTTCTGAATTTATATAAATTTGTTTAGTGGCAAAAAACGTTTTTTCAAATTTTCATCGTGTTCTTAATGAATTTCGATTCCCTATACTTTTAACATGTAAAACTTCATTTGTTTTCGCCAAAGCTATCGAAACCCCTTAATTCCTCGCGCAAATCGTGGGCACGACTGATAATACGGTTCAACGCTCATATATTGACACACGTATACAAATACAGCAAATACAGGTCACAATAAGCCCAAAATGACAGTAGACAAGCTTTTTCGAATATATTTTCATCACCCTGTATACGTTAAAAAAATTTTTTTTTTAATCTCATGGCAACAAGGTGCCGAAATAATACGTTGAATTCGAAACAAAGAATTATTTTGGACAGTGTGTGAACAACACTACATCGGAACATGAAGCATTTAAAATTTTTAGGAATTCTGAAATAGTGTTCTTCGAAATATAACACTTGTGAAAAAATTTTGTGCCGAGTTTGATATCATTTTATTGAATAATTCAAGAGATATCAAGCTCCAAAGTTACTGAGATTTAGCATGGGTTCTGCTGTAAAATTCACACGTTTGCCCTGAATACGAATTCAAAAATAGTAAATGTATGTTAATTGTTTTTCTTGCATGATTGTACAGTAGTAAATGTTTTTTATAGATAGTACTTTCAACTTATGGTTCTATAGAAAGATTGTTTGCTTATATATAGGATTTCGTTGAAAACTTACTCAGACATTCTTTAGAATTATCTACATATGTGCATTAAATTTTAGGAGGTTTCACTTCGTACAGATCAAGATATTTATTATTAAAAATCACTATTTTCTGTACTCTCTCATCTGAATACGTGATAAGTATTGGGATTTTCAACCTCTTACATGCATCTTGACTTCTAATGTATAATGAAGCTTTTTCAAATTTTACACAATTCTTCATAGTACATCAAAAAAGTTTATACCTCTAGTTTTTCAACAAATTCGTATGAACTTATATTATTTTTTAAGAACGGTATTATTATAAAAATATTTACAATAATTAATATTTTTATGACAATAATTTTATTTTCAGTGATAGGACTAAATATAAATGATTTATATCATGTCTTAAATATATTAATTTTTAGTAAAAAAAGTACATGGCTTTATCTGGCGTACAGTCAATAATGAATTAATTTATTCAAGTATATACGGATAAAAAAAAATATACTATAATGGTAATGAATACAGATGACAAGAGAAATTGTGTATTATTTGAATAAGAAGTATTATCAAGTAAATAGAATAATTACTTCGAGTGTATTGAATATAATCATCAATAATTTGGAGAACTGATCGGTCAAAGAGGAGTGAGTGGGAGAGAGAGAGGGAGAGTGTATATAGAACGATAAGTGGGAGGGAAGGGAGATTGGACTTGGCTCTGTACGTCAAGCCTTGAGAGATCGAAGCTCTCAAGCCTGGAAGCTTCTGAGCTATAGTGCCTGAGGTTTCGCTGGTGGTATGCATGACCAATACGAATCTACGCGTCAATGGCCCGACGTCGAACCTCTCGAATGTACGATACGAATTGCGCCCTTATGCCACGAATGTTCTCCAATCCGGGATATCTCGCTCCTGCTGAGATAATGTTTCGAAGGAAGATCCTCCCTCGCCGACCCTCCTCCTCCTCCCCCTCTTATCAGTGTAACATCACTTCAGCGTTTCGATTGATCTAGCCTCACGAGCTCTGTATACGTATTTATTCGGGAACAGGGGATTAATATTATTATTTGGTCTAATCCATAACGGATATCAGCTCGAATGATCTTCCATTAATTTTGACTATCAATCAACGTCCCACGCGGACATTTTTTTTTGTTTGTTCTAACATCTTCGCACTCTCCGCACATATATATACTCTTTCTTTATCCTACATATATATTTACAAGCCGTCAATAAATGCTCAAATATTATTATTATTATTATTATTATTATTATTATTATTATTATTATTATTATTATTATTATTATTATTATTATTATTATTTGAAAGTTACGGAAAGAATTAAAATAAACCAATCCATATTGCCAAGAGCTTGCCATGCTCTTCCTTTATTGTACATATATAATTATAGTAATATTATTATTATTATTATTATTATTTAAAAGTTACACAAACAATTAAAATAAGCCAATAATTTTTGTATATAGAAATAATGTATAAGTGTACTTCGGTATTGCCAAGAACTTGCCAAGCTCTTTCTTTATATCGTATACATTATATATTTAAAAGACGTCAATCGTTCATATATTATTATTACTATTATTATTATTTAAATATTATTATTACTATTTGAAGTAATTTAAATAAGTCAATAATTTTCGTATGTAGAAATAATGTATGTATTTCCATATTGGCAAGAGCTGGAACACGCTTATTCCTTTTACGGAAAATTAGAAAAAAGAAAAGGAGGCACGACGAAAAGGGTATATATATACAGCGAGGAAAATAAGAGAGATCATGAAGAGTCGTGTGCGCGCCACGATGAAGTGAGCGAGCGAGAGAAAAAGGGGTAAGAAGGGGAAAAAAAAGAGAGACACGCGCAGGATGGAAAGAAAGGGGAAACGCGAAGAGCGCGGAGAGAGAGAGAGAGAAGAAGAAAAAGTGTATGTATACGGAGAGAGCGAGAATCGGATGGCGTTTCGCCCTCAGAATATAGGGGTATATAGATTGAACGTTATATATATAGATATATATACAATATATATATAGAGATATTATACAAGAGCATGTATAGGGGTTGTTGGAGGAGGGAGGTCGAAAAAGGGACGAGAGAAGAGGATTCGAGGAGAGATGGAACTGGATCGGGTGCTTCGGGGGCACAGGTTTCGACGCTCGTGCACGCGAACGCGAATATAACGAGCACCAATACAATGAAAGTATTATATATAGATAAACATACACGTATTATATGTATATACATATATACTATTCTATCATACGTCTATATATGTATACAGGGGGTTAGGGGGATGAGGAGGAAGGGATCGCGGGCGGGGGCGCAGGAAGAATAGACGGCGTATTTCGGGGTAGAAAGGTGTCCTGCGCGCGCGGGGATCCCGTTAGTATGTAACAGGGTTGGCTCCGCAAAGGGGAAAGGATATAAAGCAATCGGGGGCACTATGTCGCGGCGGTGACGGCGTCGCAGACTCTTCTCCCCACCGCGCCCCGTGAGAGCCCCCACTCTTGGCAAGACCAACACATTCGAGGGAATACCTCGATTTACCGCAAATGTCTTCCTATATATATTGAATTCTTACGAAGGGCCCGCGACGAGCCTTATTCGCCAATTCGAGACATGCCCTCTCAGCTGTGTGTGCGTCCCATTCTATATCCTCCGCGTGTATTCTATATACACGCAGACATACCGAATTCATACAAACAAATTTAATACGGTGTATATACACTTTGGATTTGTGTATTATTTACATGCAAGAATGGCGAGACTTATGAGAATTTCATACACGAGACGATCCGGCCGGTTACTTTTATTTCTTTATAAATGTGTATGGGTTACGCGCACCAATTTTTGTATAAGGGAGCTGTTGCCTTATTATATAGAATCTGTTTTAAAACTTTAATTCTAAATAAAAACTAAAACTGGGGAATTAAGAAAAATGTTTCAAAAATGGATATTATTGAAATAAATTTCTTTTTCATTTTTTTTCATTTGTTGTTAATTTATATAGCAATTGACATAATTGATTGTAATTTATATACTTTTTGAATGCTGTGGTAATAGATAAAAATAATTATTCACTGTGATAATCAGATAAGTATACGTGTTCATTTGACAAATATCATATCTAAACTTTTGTTTCTAACAATCATCAAATTTTTCATACATATATGTATTTATAGTGAATACATTATAGTGTATAAGAGGCTAACATCCTTAACAAGTGAGAAATATGTTTTTTTTTTCAATATTGTACAAACATTCAAACTATATTTATTTGTCTTTTATTCTCTTATATACGTATCTTAAATAAGTTTTTATGATCTTAATCAATAAGAGTTCATTACTTTTTAATGACGCAAATAAATGTATATAATAATGCACAAAATTAACGATAAGATGAAAAGTTTTGTTTCGAAAATCCTGCAAGAATATATCAATGATTTATTCATTTTTCTTTCTTGAATCTTTACGTACGTCAAAAACTTTTATAAGATATCAAATAAACGGTTTAATGACTTTATAAATACAGTGCATGAAGTGAGATAATTTTCTGTTTTAAAATCCTGATGCGAGTCTCTCGCATGTGCATACGTATAAATAAACGAAAAATGTTCCTTCCTACGATTCCAATGAAATTTCATTAATTTTAGATGAAAAAATAAATGAAACTAAGTGAAAGGATCTGCGTGGGAAAAAAATGCGGTAGGAAAAGAAATGCGCGAAAATACCTAGCGAATGAGAGCAAGCTTTTGTGTATAGGGGAAAGGGGGGCAAAATGGGCCCCTGGGGGAAAAATGGGTCCCCTGAAATTTTGAATGTGCCAAATGTTTGGAGGTAAAATGGGACCACTAGGTTTTTAAAAACCTACGACTATTTTTTCGAGCAAAACGGGCTTCTAAATTTTTTGTCAAGTAGAAATGGTTAAGGAATAATGAGAATAATTGAATAAGGGGTAAACTAGGTCACGAGTTCAACAGCATTATTTTCCATAATTATTCCCCAGAATTGAACTCATAGAACGATTGCAAAGCGCTTAGCAGTTCATTTTCAATATTGTATGATGTTTTAGCACGAAAATAAATTTTTCTCAAATTCATCAATTAGTTACATTGAACAGAAAAGAAACAAGAAAATTTGATTCAAGTTTCTAAAAGGTTCATTTTCCTCCAAATTTGTATTTTCAACTGTTAGTGCATTTTTATACTAAATACATAGCAAAAAAAAACTCAAAAATATGATACGAGTAAAAAAATTCACATTATAAAATTTTTTTTGGGAGAAAGGCCCATCTTGCCCCACACTTTTCAATTTTTTATTTATAGTCGACACAGCAAATTAACACCAAATATTTGACAAGGGACTTAAAAAAAAGTGAAACGAGTGAAAAAAAAACTGTGGTTTCAAGCATTTTTTTTCTTAAGGGGCCCATTTTGCCCCCCCTTCCCCTATACGTCTATATACGCGCGAGTATATCGGAAATGTAGGCGCGCACACTCTCTGATTTGGTGAATGTAGCCGAGAGTAGGATGGCCGAACACGCGGAGAGTCGGTTTTATGTGCGGATGCACAGTAGTGTGTTGGATAGAGAAATGCGCATTCTGCCGGCGGTATCGAGAGAGAGAAGGGCGGAAGTGGAGGCTCGCGAGCGTGAAAACTCGCGAGGTTCCGGGACTTTCCTCGATTCGTTTTCGAGCGGAGAGCACGGGACTAACGTACACGTGCAGAAGGATATATATTCCACGCAGCTTTTACTCGGTCAGAGGGGAGGGATCGAGGAATGAGAAAAAGGGAACGACGAGCGAGAGAGAGAGAGCCGGAGGGAGAGCAAAAAAAGGGCGAGAGAGAGAGAAGGATATAGATAAAAAAATAAATAAAAGAAGAAGAAGATAGAGGCAGAGAGGAATGCTAAGAGGCGAGAAAGAGCGACGGTCAGAGCAGCGAGGAGCAGGGAAGCTAGCTTCGAGATAGCGAGAGAATCCGCGCGCGCGAGAGGATGGAGAAAAATGGAAAAAGGACGACCGAGATGGAAGTGCGCTATCCCGTAGGTACGGTAGGTATCCTCCAAGGCGTCGTCCTACGTTGGCCCCGTACTCTCTGATCAATATCCATCCACCAAAACGCGGCATAGAGAAAGAGAAATAGAGAGAACGAGAGAGCGAGAGAGAGACGGAAAGCACGGTCATAGTGTGGGTGTTACCGTAAAGTTTCGCGCCCTGTAGTTGGATCTCTTCAGTGGTTATCAACCTTGGAACATCCTCGTCTATATCTGTGTATATTCAGGTCTAACCCCCCGAATGCACCGCCGCGTTTTCTTTTTCTCCATTTCGTCAGGAGAAAACTGCGTGTTGCTGCAAAGGCTCTGCATAATGAGCGAAAAATGGACGAAAATCAATACTCTATTTTTCACCTCTCTCGAATAATACGAGTAGGCCTCCAAAAATAATTAAACTCTGCAAAGTACAATCGTATACCGACAGTTATCAAGATTCTCAAGAGTTTACAATAAAGTACCAAACTGATTATTTTATATTTTTATAGTAGAAAAGTACACACTGAGAGAAATATTATGGTGTATATAATAATTCAATTGATTAAATTTTATTTAGATCCTATCCTAAATATATATTACATTTAACTATAAAAATATATATGATTATAGTATATAGTTGTCACTTTATGATAAAAATTAACTATCGTGATTTAGTGTATTTAGTAAAAAAAAAATGCATCATGGAATTTTTGGAATCGATCAGGAAGGGTTTTTATCAAGATGAAAATTTTCCTCATCTTCTTTTTCAATTAACGATTTTAATATTGAGAGGAATCTCGTTGCTCGGCCGTCAATAAAGTAGAATTAATCTCCAGCTACGAAATAGACAGTTCAGAGTTTATTAGAAAAAGTAATCCCCCTGGGTCTCTTTCTAATTAAAGAGACGAGGTAATTTAGGCGCTGGTGCTGCGCAAAGGGATAAAGCGAAGACAGTGTGTTTCGTCACTCAATTTTCAGACATCGTCCCTATGTTTTAAGCTCCGAATAACGTCAAACCATCTGCACGTAAATCGCGTAATTCGAGTTACTGGGATATCGAGGACGGAATGATATTCTCCGATCAACCTGCTCGTCGTCTCCCTTTTCACCCCCCGAGACTCCACCGACTCTTATATTTCCTTCTCCTTTGACCTATCTTCTTCCCCGCACAAATAATGTTTACGGGGCAACCCACGTCACACCTCCGCACGGACTCCCACGAATTTTTTTTCGAACCCACGTCCGACCCTCCTTGGGCTACGTCACTCACCCGTTCTCTAATAAACCTCAATTGAAATTTTCTCATACGTCTGAATGCTCCTCAAATATTTGTTAACTGAACCATGAAAATGTCACTCGGACGAAGACATTTTTTTTTTCAATTTAACTAATTGACATTTCAAATGGTAATTAATTTTATTAAATGTCTTGTTACATTTGTTTTTATACTCAGGGGTGCTGAGTTCATGTATAGAAGAAAGAATCAAAAGTTTGATCATGTTTTTTTTCCCATATACGAAGTCGTTTGAAAGTAAAAAATCTATTAAGAAAAGTTGCTGCAAATGAACTGAAGAAAAACATATTTGAAATTCAAGGTTATCCAATGATAGGTTTATTTTCTATATGATTGCACAGAAAAAATGATGAAATTTTTTTGAAAAATTAGATGAAGCTTCTTTAACGCTGTACAAAGATCAGTGCAAAATTTTACTTAGGAAGCTCGTTACTGAGATTTTTATTGTACAAAATTTCAACTTCAAACACGTGCTCTTTAGAGAAGGTACAAAAGATAGCCATTTAGAACAATTATTAATATTTTAACGAGGAGCTTCATTTTTTTATCAAAAATTATATCGATTTGAAGTCACTTTATAGAGAAAAAAATTATAAAGTGACAGTTGTACCTTGCAAAAAATTATATTTTACTGAAAATCTTGTGATAAGACAAGTAGTATCGAAACCCCTTCAAAAATGTATACTTATATGTTATGTACATTGTCATTATATCTTTGATATTATTTGGTTCTCAAAATTTCCAACATAAATCTCTAAGTATAAATATAAATAGACTAAATATAAATATATTTTCAGAAGTTCGAAATAATAATAAATTTGAAGATAAATCTGTTCAAAGTTTGAACATCCATCAAAATAACACATAAAAGATACAAAAATAGAATACAAAAGATATTTCGGTGCCTGAAATCTATTAATTTTATTATCGATGTCATTTCTACTTATTGACTTAAATAAACTTGAGAAATACCATGATATTTCTGATACTTTTCGAGCCTGACTGCACTTTTTATTATCTAACTAACGTTAAAATAACCTTAAGGGAGAACGTCAGGGCTTTGAGAGGTGAAGTAAGCGAAGGGAAAATTCAAAGGTGCCGACGTTTTTAGCCAAAACCTGAGAAAAAAAAATTAGATAGACCGAACTTATAAATAAATTGGTATTTGCCAATGAAATATTTTTTTAACCGTCACACGACAGCGATGTCACGTTTCTAGACATGGCGCCTGCCGCAAATTGGAATATCCTTTTTTTTCTGTAACTTTATCATTAATTTTAAAAAAACGGCCCGTGAAAAGTGTTTCATATTTTATACATCGAATATCTATTCGATGTATAAAATATGACTATTCATTAACAGATGTTAATGATTAGTCAACTTAAATGCATAATTAAATTTTTTCTGCATTTTAAATATCAATTTGACAGGTGTATATAGGTATGTTCATAAGCGATATAGTGTTAAAATGTTATTTTTAAAAAAATATGCTAAAAAAACGGGCCGATGAATAACGTCCATTTTTTTTCTCGGCTTCAGGATACATTAGTGTACATTGAAAAAAATTTACAAGACGTTCTCTGTATTTTTAATATACGTCATTGGACTGACGTTCTCCCTTAAAAAATAAAAATAAAATTCAACGTCGTTGATTGAAATGACGTGTTCGACAATACTGGTAAAAAGAAGATTTTAATTCACTGTTCTCGATCCCTTTATCGCGAGGGCGTAGGAGTGAATGATAACGAGATTCTCGATAAAATACGTAAATTTTCGCATTGACGCACACGCCTGGATTACGTAAAGTATGCACCGTATACGTAATATCTAAAAATGTACCAACAAAAACAGTCACGTAAAAAGCTTACTTAAATCCTAAAAAGTATTATTATGATAAATATTTATATAAAGAAATATATATTTTAAATATGCCATGATGATCAAAATATGTTTATATAATAAAAAGTGAGGAGCATCTGCATGGTAATTTTACGAAGAAAGAGAAAAAAAAAGGAGGAAGAGTTTGATCTGGCAATTCAATCTTCATCGAAAAAAATTAGATGATTCGGTGTTTAAATATTTGGAAGCACAAATTTGGAAGGAATTGTTTATGGTAATTTATTGAGAAAGTAAAGGAAGATAATGTGAGAAAAAAAAACGAGTGCGGATGGGATCGTTCGATCTGCCGATTTTTGAGGCAGGTGATACGCTGCTACCAAGGTTAAGGTGGGCATATGCGCAACTGCTTTCAACACGCGTGTTCTCCATCCGTCTCTTTTCGTCCCTTTTCTCTCTTCTCCGGAGCCACGCGCCACAAATACACACACACATACACACACGTGCGCGCGACACAAGATCTCGCTCCGCTAACGGTTTACAAAACTGTTTCGTCACTTTTACAGCAGCCTCAATTTCGAAGAAAAAAATCATGCGCAATAATGAAGACAAAAGCAACTGTTTTTCCAACAAACGACAACGAGCGTGAATAACTTTTGTGTATCTTTTTTTTTCAATATATACATATATCTGTAAAAAATTTCACTTATATGAAATGTGCATTTTCTGCAAAACTATTTCCAGCTAGAAAGTTCGCAAAAAAAAGCATGCCCTCAACGACTTATCAACACAGATATTTACGATTAAAAATTCGATTTTTAACATTAAGGAAATGTGCCTCTATTTTCAAAAAGCAATCATTTTACTTTGTACGAAAATGATCATTTACGCAAAAACAATTTATTTCGTTAATTGAACATCCTCAAAACTACAGGAAATTAAAAAATCAAAGTTTACAGCCCTTTTCTACTAGCTATCAACAATAAATAACAATATATAATTTAAGTAGTAATATGCATTTAATTTTATTTATAAATTTAATTTAAGTAGTAATTTGTGTAGTAATATCCAAAACATTGACGAGTTCTCTCAACCTCAGTCATAAATACGACTATAATAAAACATTTTTAATATTGTTAAATACACATCAAATCTTAATTGTGATTTTTGTAATAATTAAAAAACTTTATACTTTATTTTTTGCAATTTTATTAAATTGTCGCAAATTTTTTAATATGAAAATGAGAACCGGTGTAAAAAGTTGAAATTGTTAATAATCGATATTTCAATTACTACTTTTTATAGTAAAGTATACTTTGTATAGCCTTTTAAAGTTTGCACTTCTTTTAACTAGATGCTAATGATCTGTGCAATTTGTAAAATAATTCTGTCTCAAAAATATAAAGCAATCATTTTAATTTTGGCAAATCCAAAAGTTTTTTTAACTTGTACGCTAAAACTTCGAATTTTATATTATACTAAAGTGTGTATTAAATAAATAAAAGCATCGGTTGTTAAAAATCACAATTTTTAATATGGACTTAATAAATTGTGATTTTTAATAATAATTCACGTATTTCTAAAATGTTATTATTCGCAGTCGCAGGTGATAAAAAAATGTTCAAAGATCAAGATTGAACATTTTTTTCATCTTTAATGATTTTTTTTAGCATGATTAATTTCACATATCATATGTAAATATGGAGGTAATATTTTTATTTAAAAAACTACAATAATATGTTTTATCGTATTGTAGTATTGAGGATTTTTCAATCAAAATATACAGGCAGTCCTAATTATTTTTATTTGCAAAATTACACTTATCGTTTTATACGAAAAATTTTCAAACTTTTATGCCACGGTACGATAAAACGTAGCTATATTTTACGTATAAAATAATTCTCTCCGTATGTAGACATATGTATTTCGTATACTTATGGTGATAAGAGTTTCGATGGTTTGTTTTTCGGATAGCGCGATAAGTATATTTAAATAGAAATATACATATATAGATATAAGGCAGATTCGTCAGGAATATTGAGCTCCGAGGAAAGGCTGATTATTCGATTCGTATATTTGAAAGCAGCAACAATTGCTGTTGAGAGCCTCGATTCTTGTCGTTGATAGAAGCTCCCGGAGAAGAACAGATTCTTCTCTTTCTCGACCACTCGCCGCTCACCCACACACTCGTATATATACGTATATAGATATCAAGCATACCAGGGATTCTCTAACGTCTTGAGCTTTGTCTCTCTCTCTTTCTCTCCCTCTCTCTCTTTCTCTCTCTCTCTCACGAGAAGATCAATAGGGATTCTGTACACGTATAACACCTTCCGATAGATTCTCACTAACTGAAAATTATCATACCATCTTACTCAACGAACCGTTAACGAGAATAGAGAGAAATTATTTTTAATAAATTGTACATGTGGGCCAAACATTTCTAAGCAAAACCATATGTTTTATCAATTTTTTAAAATTTTGTTACATTCATCACGTTTTTAAATGCATGAACTATATTAATACAATATACGTATCAATATGTTTTTTTTTTAAAAAAAGAATATTTGATCACAAAATTTCCTGCAGATAACGAAAATGTTACTTATACGGGGCGCAATCCAAAAATTCATATTAAAAAATTGAAAAAACTAATCCAAAAGTCTATTTTTTGGCTCATTCAATATGAATTCTTGGATTTCGCCCCGTATAATTAACATTTTCGCTATCTACGTCAAATTTCCGATCGAATAGGCTCTTAAAATCGAAAAAAAAATTTCAAGAAACTTAACGAGTTACATTACATGGGTCTTGTAGATCCATGAAAATTTCAATTTGTGATGTCTTACCGTTCTCTTGATGGAATTCGCTTTATTATATAAGGGAGATGCATAGAGCCGATGCGAATCTGCCTAATTTTTTGCTCAGTATATGTTCCGTGGGCCTCGCACTTCGCCACTACACCATACAAAACTAATTTTTTTTTGTATTTTTTAAATCACGTTAAAAAAACGCGGACCATCGACTATTTATGGGTAAATGAAAACTTTTTCATTTTCAATGATAAATTTTTCTTTTGATCGACATTATTGATAAACATCCTTAAGGTACTTTACCATTTCAAAATCAAAGTATTTAATATAAAAAATCCTACAATTTAAGGAGAAATTGGACATAGGTTATAAAAAAGTAAATTTTCCATGCATGGTAAATTCCTCAAAATTAAACTTTTATTTTTCCTGCTAACTGTAACTTGAACAATGAACTATTTAAGCACAATTTTTATAAAAATGAGGAAGATGTATAAAGATTTAGTGAAACCTTTTTAAAAAATTGTAAAATATTCATGAAATAACCACAAGAAGGTCTATTCAATATTTTAATGAAATCGCCAAAAACAACGATTATTTAGGTATGTGAAAGTTTGAAGAGGTTTCGTGCAGTCTCGATCGGTAAAAATAACAGGCGCTGCATTGTCGACGGAGCGGATTTGGCGCATTCGCGGGCTCTGTAGTTTCTCGATCGATCGATCCTGCGCGCGCTCACGGTCCATCGAGGGATACCGCAGGGGGGAAAGAACGACGGTGAATCTTACGAACGGGTTTATTGCGCCACCGCGGAATATCCTCAGCGCTTGACCCGGTGCGTAAACACTCGCGCTGCGAATCGGCATTCCAATCCTCAACGTTGCGACTCTTGCGCGAAGCTCTCTCTCTTCCTCTCTCTCTCTCTCTCTCTCTCTCTCTCTGTTATCACCGGGCATCATCAGAAACTTACTCTCAAAATCTTGAATTATTTTTTTACTGCTCGTAAAAACAAAAAGCTAATATAAATTTTTATCATTTATACTTTTTTTTTCCGCGCAGAGGCAAATGAAAACACTCGTAGGTACGGAATATACATATACAAGTGAAACAAAAAATAAATAAAACAATGAATATTGAAAAATTGAAAAAAGATCGATTATTCGAGAAAATAACTCAATTGAAGAGACATATATTGAAATAATTATATCGGGGCAAATTTGAGAAACGAATGGATAAAAAAGGTGATATGGAGATAAATTGAATTTGTGGAAGGATGATGTGGTTAGTGTTGCGCATAGATTTGGACGTTTGAATGGCTCGCCCTTAACGGGTGCATGGACCGGAAAGGGGCCAGGCTGGGCTGCATCAGCGTTGAGGGAGGGGAGCAGAAAATAAAGAGGTTTCGAAGGATCTGCAGGAAGGGCGGCAGGACGAGGAGTATGCTTTGAAAATCGAATATCGATGCGCCTATTATGTGTGCTCTTATAACGAGAGAGAGAGAGAGAGATGGAAAGAGTGCGACGAGGAGGACGACAAAGGGCTGAACAGAGACGAGCGAGAGAGTGATAGTAACAGCGAGAGTTGAAAATCAATAGCTGTACCTACTTCGCGGCACAAAGCATAATCGACCTGGGCCAACACATGAATCATTTTCCCGATACCTCTCAACCCCTATTTACGCCTATTTATCTCTATTTACACGTCCTCTCTATATATATATTTTACAAACGATCGATTTGTAAACGATTCTCCGGCGAGGAAAATCTTTCTACACGGCGTAAAAAGCTCGCACCTGACGCGTTTACCATTTTAATTTACAAGACGAAAGATGCTATGCTATTTTTTGGGGGGGTTTTCAATGATAGTAAAATTAAGATATTTAAATTTGGGTTTGACCGATAATAAGAATATAACTTTTTCCATGGATCCCAAATCGATCATTTGTCCAAAGAAGATTGATTGGGAAACGTCAAATAATTGAAATTGTATACTCAATTAAATTTGAAAATAACTCATCTAGTTAGAAAATGAAAGTGGATCAGATTTTTCACCGTTTACTAGACGAAATTTACAAGAGCATTTACAAGATGAATTCACACGATGAAAGATGAATACTTTAATTTCATGGATTTTTTTTGTTTCCAATAATAGTAAAATTAAGGTATTTAAATTTGGATCGGACCGATAACAAGAATAACTTTTTCCATTGATTGTAAATCGATAATTTGTCCAGAGAAGAAAACGTCAAGTAATTTAAATTATATACACAATTAAATTTGAAAATAACCTTAATTAGGAAACGAAAATGGATCAGACATTTCACCATTTATAAGATGAAATTTACAAGATCATTTATACAAGATGAATTTATAAGGCGAAAGATACAGATTTTTCAATCTCATAATTTATTTAGGTGCTTCAAACAGAGAATCATACATTAACTGATGGTAATTAAGATGTTTAAATTTGAATTGAATCGACGAGGAGAATAGATTTCTCCGTGCATCATAAATCGATAATTTGTCAAAAAATTATAGATAAATCAGAGTTGTTCAAATTTTGATTGGATAGCAGGAATAACTTCTTCTATATGAGCCATGATAAATCGACAATGTGTTGCAAGAAGACTGAGAAATTAATAAATAAAGGTACAGTTTTATCAAAAAATCGTTTTCGTAAGATTTTGTTCAAAAATTGCAAAAACTTTCTGCGATACAGTACGCAATTGTATATTAAATTTAAAAAGGTTTCACTACGTAGAACTTGAGATATTTATTGTCAAAAATCACTATTATCTGCAGTCTCCCATAAGAGCACGTGTTAAATACCGTGATCTTTTCAACTCTTGATATATTGACTTCTGGGTAGTGGAACTTGTCGAAATTTTGCACAGCTCTTTATTGTACTTCCAAGAAGCTTCCTCAAGTTTTTGTTTTAATCCTAAGATTATGATTTTTTAAATTTTCATACATACGCAGAAAGTACAGGTCACCTTGGATGACCTTGAATGTTGCTCTTGAAACAATTTGCAACAACTTTTCTTAATAAACTTAAGCTCAAAAACCACATGGTACATGGAGATAAATAGAGATGAAAACTTTAGATTTGACTGTACGATATAGGACTACCTTATATAATATGTATTAAGACTATACAAAAATTATTTTTGAATTATCCTTAAATTACTATAAATATTAAAATTAATAAATTAATACTTGATTGAATCAATTGAATGACTGAACAAAAATTGATGAGAGAAGTTTTGGAGAATTTTACGAAATAATTATATTTCGCGTGTTAATAGTGACATCATCGGTGTTGCAAGTTTGGTATGATCCGATAAATCGAGACATGCGCGCTCGCAATAATATAGTACGTATGTTTAGGAAGGAACGTCGTATAGAATACTATACTATAGTATCTTTTCTGCGATGAGTTAGAGCGCGATGTTTCGCGCGCGATACCACATGCAGCTATTTCGAATAAATATGGGGCAAGGTCGAGATCTCGATCCAAGAAAGGCATATGACGGACTGCGAAAAGCGTTCATATACATATACGCGATCGCGACTATATACATCTAGAAACGGCGAAGCAACAGAGACAGAGAAACTTTATTCGCGATCGCTCCTCAACTACGACCACGCAATTTCAACTTTATTCGTTTTACAAATTCATCTTCATTCTTTCTATATACTTGAATGAATTTTGTATGGGCAATATTTGAAAAAATGAAGAATTGGATAAATTGATGGAATATTGTTCTTACATTTATGAAAAAATTATGTGCCAATTGTACGTATGGACGAGCTATAGCTATTGTATTGAAGGTAGTTCTCTAGCCAAATGAGAATCTGCAGAAAATTTTTATATTGAGTATATCAGTTATCTGAGCAGTATACCTAATTTATTAGAAAAAAAATTTAAGGGTGTCGTCGATGTCATTTTCGAGAAAAATTGAATTAAAAATGAGCTTTATAACATTCAAATGTACCCCAAAATGGTATAATTATGTACAATTATTTGGGATTTTGTGTTGTTAAAAACTGCAGATCGAAATTTAGAAAACCTCGAGATTTTGTTCGTCATTAATAAATATGCAATTAAAAAAAGTATGGATCTTTTATCAAGTTTTCTAATAAAATAAAATGTTGAAAATGAAAATTTAAGCTACAAATTGCAGATTTCCATCGTCTCTTCAAATATTTAGCAACGTTGCCCGCAACGTAAGACTTTTAAAATAGCATATAAGTAAGTAAATAAATACATCCATATATATGGAGATCCATACGGAGAATTATATATATGGAATTATATATATCCATATGGAGAACTACCTTAATTGCAATAAATGATTATTTATCATGATATTTGACAAATGATAAAAATGTATAAATACTCTCTAAATACTTAGAATAAAGTGAACATTCAAACAATCTACAATATATCTCACGTATTCATTAGTGTGTAAAGTTCAATTATTCATCATAAAAATAGAGGGTCATCAAACTTTTCAGTGAATTATTTAATGATAATATCAGATATGACACTTATACGTGAGTGAATTAGAGTCAAATCATAAACTAAAAATGAAAATCACTTTTTACCTATTTGTATTACATCAATATTTTACATTTGAAAGTTAATACATTTGGTAAAAACGATTTATTCAATCTTAAAAGTTGTTTATTTGCGCCTCATTTAAAAATAAGTCAAATAGTGTCTCATTTGGCTAGTATAAGTATCTTTAATACCTCCTTAAGAAATGCCTTGAAAAACGTTTTATTTTCCAAATGAGTGAATCTATACGAAACAAATAAATATAAGCTATTAATTTATCTTACCGATGTGAATGTATACGTGAAAAGTAAAATAATATCTTCAATTCGCTCAAGTAAATAAATTGAACAATATTGGGAAGGGTCAGCTGGCGCTATCTGCACGAAGAAGCGGCTGAGTTTTGTACCAAGCATCTGGCGGACGTTCGAACGGCGCAAGAGCAAAAAAAAGTTTCGCGTATTCGAAGTTTTGAGGAAAAAGTTGGTCCGCAGTCGGCTGTTGGCTCACAGGCTTTCGCGTAACGTCGGGAGAGTGTGGAAAACGGGAAGTACCGGAAGAAAAGCAAAAACGAAAAGCGGATAGAAAAAAGAAAAAGAAAAGTGCTACCGCAGCACACTATTGTAGCTGCGTACAGGCTTGCAGGGCCGTGCGCGTGCGCGTATCGATGCGACGCTCATCTCGGCGTCCAAGTGAAAACTACAATCTTGCAGCGATGGACCGTGATGGAAGTAAAGAATTTCGAATAGAATTTATACAAATTATAGGAATAAATTTAAAGCTATTTACCTATTATACTAAAATAGCTAAAAGTGCTAAAATAGTTTTACGATTTAATAGTAAAAATGATTTCCATGTATATTTAGAATTTTTTGATAATTTTCATAGATGCTTTTTCAAATAATGATAGAGCAGTGTGTATAGACTTTAAAAACGATTTACCGTCTTTATAGATGGTATTATGGATTTACAGTACGACCTCTCAATAAGAACGGTAAAGCCCCCAAGGGGAAGAAGTTTTTACTATTCTTATCGTATACGCATATTTATTAATATATCCTATTTTATTTTTCATAATATTTCATTGTTTATTAGTACGTAGTTCTTTATTTAAG
>JAPYYW010002938.1:0-21356 GCA_030522545.1 Cremastinae sp. A BG-2022a
TCGTTATTATTTCCGAGTACTAATTATTAATTTATTATCAAGAAGCCTAAAACGAGTTTATTATATTTTGTTATTAAACAATAAAATTTATCATAGCTTGTATATAATCGAATTGTATGTAAATAAAAATAAATTATAGACGAAATTTGACTTCAGCCCAACTCGACCGAACTACCTTAACAAAATCCTAAGAAAACGATTTTTTGATAGAACTACCTTAAGTCTTTTTTCTGTACTATATTTTCTCTTTTTTTGTTGCTTGTTTCTCTCTCGTTGCTCGCGTCAATTAACTTGATTGGCAATCGCGAAGCTTGTCGTTATTAATCATCGGTCGTCATTATCATTCGCAATTATCCCTCGATAAATTTTTTCCCCGGACTTGCGGGTATCGTCACCGGGCGCCCCGCGATTCGAATTACTCGCGACAGCTATTTTGTACATCGCAATAAATGATCACTCGAATTGTTTTCTTCGAATTCTAACTCTCAGAATTTTATTTCTTTTAGAGTTATGGCTAAGAAATCAGATGGATTCGGATATCCACGAATTTCGATGGTAATTCTCAGCGTTAAGATTTTCTTTGTGTTTTTAACACAGCAGTAGATTAAGGTAGTCGTTTCCTTACAGACCCTTCAAAAGTCATGAACAATTAATTGATTTTATTCGCGAAAAAAGAAAAACCATTAACGATAAACAGAACCCTATATAAGATAATTTATGTATTGTAAACATAATAATTTTTATAAATAATTGCAATATCAGAAAATAATTATCAATGAATCAAGTAGTAAAGGCCTGCTAATTGTAAATGTCAGACACGGTCGAAAAAGTTCATGTTGCGTTCTATTTATTTTAGAAAACCAAAAAAAAAGAAAATGAACGCACTCATCGAACAAAAAAAAATTAGAAGATATGTGAAACATCAAGATATGGCCTTCAAATATTCGAAAAAATACCCATCATGTATAATGACGATTTTCTCAAAATACTGGATTATGACCCCATTTTTTCAATGATAAGATTCCTAGAAGTTTACTTTCGTTCAATTTTTTGTAACATTCTTATATACGATTCTCGAAAATTTAGTTAATGGAGCGTCGATTATAGTTTTTAAAGTCTGACACTTTTTCAAATAAATATGTTGGATCATGCTACAACGATACGACTACCTTAAAGAGAGAATTGTCTTGAGCAGCTTTTTGCTTTCTCACCAAATAACTTGGACGCGAGAATATAACAAGTTTTTCTCATTAATTCTCCATTTTTGTTAAGCGTCTGCTTATTAAAAGAAAAAAACGAAGAAAATAATGAAACAGGCTTCGTATAGAGTAATTTCCTGTATACTAAACTCGAATGTAATAAATCCTCGTCGATAATTCAAAATTTAAATGAGTAAAAAGTGGAAGGAGGAAGAAAAATAAATTCCCGGGTGAGAGATTTACGGCTGGAAGGTTGGAAGACCCTTTAAGGACACCCTGTATAGGACACGCTCGTATTTGCTGTACGGTATGTTACTGACGGACGTTAAACATTCCAACGGTAAAATAATCCTACCGCTCGGTTGGCCCGTCGGGAGAAAGAAGGTGGAAGGACATAAAAGGAGAAAAAAGATGACGAGTGCTTCGGAATCTCTCTTGTATATGGCTTTTGCCGTGCACGAGAATAAATGCCGATTTTCCTCTCCATTGAGCATGCGGTATCTCTAATTTTCTATACTCGTAGGCGATCCTTTCGAGGCGGACGATAAAACTTAGCCCATTCCGTGCCTCGAAAATCATTCACCGTTACTTTTATATTCTTCAATTCAACTATTCGAGAACAAACTTTTTCAAAGGTACGAAAATATTGGAAAGTTAAAGATAAATAAAAATGGACAAGTAATAACAAGAGTTGAAGCGAAGAAAAAAGAGAGAGAGAGAGGGAGAAATATTCGTTTGTTCGAGTTTGTTTTGTCATTCATACCGAGGTAATGGAAATTTCTCTCTTTCCGAGTCTTTCAATGAACCAGGAGAGCCATATAGACATTTACAACGTGGAATTTCAATGAAGATCTTTACGAGGCTCGAGCGTGATACGCTCGCATTACGCCGAACGACACGAGCGCGACGATACGACGTCGTTGGCTTTTTACCAAGGGCACACACTCTGAATTTACAATCTCCGCCGAGGATTTATTTAATTATCTTTTTCCAAGAATACATGAAAAAATACTGCCAAAATATTGCCCTTATCTCTATCCGACCTGCAGATAATGCGGTTTCTAAAACATCGACCTGGACGAAGGTTAAACATTTTTCGATTTTTGTCCACGATTTTCCTCCACGACAAGGCCTTTTACATTCAAAATTCAAAATTGATCTCAAAAGTGTCATCAACGTAATCCGATTAGTTCTTTGAAGATGAGTTTTTGAATAATAAATACATGCTGTTTCCTCTATTTTCATTTAAAAAAACTCGTACTATTGATTTTATAATCACTTCTAATGTGTCAAATTTGTGAGAAATAATGATCATTTTGAAATATAATTGAGGAAAGAAAATTATAAAATGAAACCGTAAACGATGATGTTTGTCAAGAAAGTGACAATATTTTGTAAAAAAGCTTCATTTACACACTGAAGTAGAATCCTCGGATTTTTTTACGTCATCTATTTGGTCTAGTCTGGCAAATTTTATACTTTTATGACGTCTGTTTCAAAAGCCTTATTTTGTAATCTTCTATCATTTCATACATTTCGTATTGAAATGAAAAAAAACTGCTTTTTAAATATTTCCTTGAAATTAAATTGTGTCTCATTATGATAACAAATAGATAACCAATAAATAACTGTAATAATAACAGCAATAGACAGTAATTTCAAAAAGTTTTACTACATTTTTTTTATAAAATTGTTTAAAGAATAAACAAATAGAAAACTAATAAGTAAATATAATAATAACAGTAATAGACAGTAATTTCAAAACGTTTTACCAAAAATTTGTTACAAAATTCTTTAAAGAATATAAAAAGTATTTAAATTATTGTTAATACATATGCTCATGTTGTCAGTCAAAAGTCAAACTAAGACTAAAAAAATTAGCAAATTTTTAGCAAAAGCCAGGGTTTGGGTTTTTTCGAATTGAATGCCAAGAATTGACTTTTTGCTGGGATTGTCTGTGCGCCATACATTCTTAAATGATTCAAGTTTTTCGTTTCGAAAGTCGATGGGGTGATCGTGACTGGCGATGCACAATGAAATCGAAGTCACGGAGTATCGAAAAGCGAGGATAAGAGGGCCATCGACGCTCTCGAGTTTCCTAGGTCGCCGGCCAGTTCACTCTAATGGCGTAGGCGTGCCGAATCCACTTCCGTCGATTGTGCGTAGGCAACGCACGCACACACAAAAACACACATTTTGTTGGTCCTCCTACCTCCGATGACGTGCTTCAGCCACACCAGATTAATATTTTGATTTATCAGTTTTTCAAGGCATGGAAATCTTTAATACGAACCACTTTGGAAATCCCAAAATTTTACGTCTGTCAAAAAAATGACATTGATGGATCCTTGATCTCTATAATCGTGTTTTTCAACTGAAAGAAATTCGACAAGCTCATAAACCGAAACGCGCTTTTGAAATATTGTTAATCGTCGTTTAACATTTTTTTTTCAATGACAAATAATTTATCATTAAAAATTTGGCGAAACACGATTTAAATTAAAAAATATAAACGAAGTATTTAAAGTGTATCAAATAGATGACGTCAAAAATCTAAAATGTGTACCTTATATCCGTATAATTAATGATGAGTTTATTGCAAAATATTCAAGAATCACTCTCAAATCAATTACGATATATTTTTCTAATTTTATTTCTTCAATATTTAATAAATAAATCATTTCTTCCGATTTTTATCCATTACAAGTGATTGAAAAGTTACCATGCTGTCTCTACAAAGCTTGTGCAAACGACATGTATAGGAAATTTTCTGAAAAATCTTGGAAAAATTGGTCTAAAGCGTTAGAATTTTTACCGTGCAGCACGGTAAAATTTTCGTTTGCACACGCTTTACAGAGACAGCATGGTAATTTTTCTCGGACTTTTTCTCTCTGTGTGGGCATCATATTAAATCCAGTGTACGCCAAATTTTATATAGCAAAACAAGTTGAAAAATAATTTTTATGTGGCAAACACGTGAACCTCCTTAATTTTGTCCCCATATATACTAATTATAGTATATATACGTACACACAAATAATCGCTGTCAAGATTTGGGCCGTTTCACTCGGTATCGCACTCTCAGCTCGGGCCTTTCAAAAAAATGTCCGCACTGTTGTATTTCCGTTTCGTGCGTTTGGCCATCCCTCCATTTGCGTCACAGCTTTAAAAAAATACTCCTCCTAAAAGCGTCCGTATAAAGAAGTGTTTCACTTCGAAAATAATGTATCACAATTCCGTTCATTATCCGCGTATTATTACGTTCTCGAGAGCGAGGACCGGATGATGTTTTCGAGTCCGGCGATACACAGAGAGCGAGCTCACGAACGCCTGGTTCGTGGCATCATCTTTTTTTTCTCATCTTCGCGTCTCTTATTTTTTATTTTTTCTCTTCGCGTTACGCCGTGTCCCGCAACACAGTCTTCGTTTCTCTCGTCACTCAATTTCTCCTCGCGCTCGAGCTTACTCGAGACGTGAATCTTCTCTCGTTGCACGTACAATATCGCGCACGTCGCTCCTTCTTTCTCTCCCCGTGCGTTAGTTCTCTTTTCATGAGCAATAAGACGGACCGAAACTCACTCGCCTCGCGGGCTCGACGACGTTCTTCCAGTCCCTTCCATTTTTTTCCGAAATTAAATATTAAACGGACTCTTTCGAATTTATTTATTCCCGTACAAGCTCGTACTTCGCGGTCAAACGTTTCATAAATATTTCATGTCCTCTTATTTGTTTGTTGACGAGTTCATACTTTTTTCGAACTCTTCGTAAATTATTTATTCATTTATTTTCGAGTATGTGTAGCGCGCGAATAACATTTTTACGCGTTAAAATATATATAGGGAACATTTTTGGTCCACGTGTTTCTTATTTTCAAAGTGTCTGCTCTGACTCCTCGCGCGAGATCCCCGATGAGTAATGCGAGGAAAAAAATTAAGATATTTGGAAACCCACGTACGGAGGAAGAGAGTAAAAAAATAACGCTCGGTGCTTGCTTGCCATTTAAAATTTTACTAAACACCGAAGTCACCCTCTCTCGCTTCTCTCCGCATAAATATATACTGATAAAATAGCCTAACATGTGCCAGTGATAAACTTGAAAACTCTTCGAAACTGTGCGCAAGAAAAGTTGAAAAACCGAGCGTACATGATGGGGGGAACGCTATTTTTTTTTCTCCACATGTTCTTTATCTTTTCCTCAATTATCTTTTTTTTCTAGAAATATTCAATTAGTCGCTTATTACATTTTATATAATCGCCATACTTATTGGATTAGCACCTTCAGTTCATTTCTATTCGTCCTCAAGAAATTCTTGCATGAAACATTTTTAAATGTAATTTTGTACACGTTTTTTTCCAAATCTTCCTCATAAAATATATTAAAAATATGTGTAACATTTGAGAAGGCTTTATCATCTATGAATGAAAATGTACTTTTTTGAAAAATGAAAATTTTCGTAGTTTCTCATTAGAGCTCATGTTAAAAGTTTCTTCATGAACTTACATATCTGTCATATCTAAACATATCTGCCGCATCATTTTAATACAATATTCAAGAAAATATTCGTCTATACTTTTTGAAAAAAAAAAACTAAAAAAATGTTACCCAATAATTTTACCTTTAATTTAAATATTGAAAAAACATTTGAATATTGCTCAAAAACTTCCTCAAAGTGTTTTGAAACGAAGTCAATAAATTCAGAATTCATTGAAGTAAAGACTTAAGGCGTAAAACGTTAACGTGTAACGTTATCTCATAGATGTTTAACATTCTGTCATTGAGGAAAAATTTCGACTTTTTAAGCAAAACAATAAGCATCGTCCTCGCTACTTTTAATACAGAATACTCTTATCATTCTTCGATTACCTATATGTTTTACATATAAATTTATTTTATTTTTCGATATACCGTCTTGAAATATTATACAGAAATTTTAGCTCGACTCTATAAAATATATTAGCGTTTTTTTCCCCGAACATATACTTAAAAGATACAATTAAGTAGGTCATTTTATTTTCTTACACTTTTTAAGAGATATATATAGTTATTTCGTGACTTGATTTTATAAAAACAGTTTTCTCGCAATTAATTTTGTTTTATTGTCGCAATGATAAAACAACAATAATAAAATGCGTATATACGCATTTATATTTTCATTTTTGCTATACACCTTTTTCTCTGTCTCTTCCTCTCTTTTCTTACTTTTCTTTTTCCATTATATTCGCTGTGCGCTTTGAAATGCGGCGCAGCGAATTTCAACGGCGGTAAATATTTCGGTGATGACGTTTAAAGACCACTGTGACTAGCGCCTAAACGCTTATATGGGAGCGAAGAAACAGCGGAGGACTGCCTCGACGGTTCGTCGTATTGAAATACACGAAGCGCGTTTCGACCAGCCTGCTGTCGAAAAAAGTTTAAAAATCGATGCACTGACTTTTCAATCATGTCCCAGAGCACGTTCGAATGAAATCGACTTATCCTAAGAGAAAACTCTTTTATTACACACCGAAAATTCTAGATAGTGTTGTACGCGGGATAGATATTCAAGTTTTTCGTGTGACGGAGCGTATAATCAAATATTCCCCGGTTCAAGTTAAAAACTTTTTTCATTCATATTCTACGACCATATTATGTTATTCTTTGACAAGCAAACTATAATAAAATTTGAATTTATCAGGGTCACGTGTATTAAATTTGCGTCATTTGGTGACACCGGCGTCTTTACCTCGAACGCAAAAATTTCTTTCTACGCAAATTATAAGAAAGAAAAGTGATTATGCTTCTAAATATACTATATTATCGAAAAAGGTCGGAAAAACTTTTTAATTTCATCGAATCTCATTTTCCGTGGTCTAAAAATGTATACTAATTCGATTTTCCTCGGAGAAAATCTCTCGTGACAAATGAAATTCTCGCTCGACAGATTTATGGAAGCCACTCCATTAATCGTAAGACCGTTAGCGTCAAGAACAATTCGCCAACTTCGATACCGAAATCTCCGAACACAGAACGGGGAAAGAACCCAATGATGCTATTTCGATGTTAGCCCAGTTGGAAACAATTTTCCTCCCGTCCGACGAAAATTCTCTCGAACTAGAACCTCGTTCGATCGAGTGCGACCTAGCTCCCGAGCAGCCACGCTTTTTTGTACGCTTATCTTCCATTTAAATGCATGGAAATTTACGAACAAATTTACGTAGACAAAAATAAAAAAGAAAGCGAGTTCTATCTCTTCTATTTTTAGAAAAATGCAGCTGACAAAGACCCTCCCTGCACTTTTCATAAATTTTCAATGAAAATTTGGATAGAGCCAAGAAAATGAAAAATTCCGTTCCCGTTACTGGACAACGCGACTGACCTGGCGGAGATTTTTCCTCCTTGAGCCAGCTTCTCACGGAATCTGCGCCGAATATCATTATGTTCTTACGTAAGACCGAGCGCCATGTGACTCTGTGTATACACAGCGGGGAACGAGCAGCTATCGGCGTATTGGTCGTTGCACGACACACATGGATAAATACAGACTCCGTGTATTCTCGGGCGCCTAAGTGCGTGCTGGCGATCGCTGGCGGGCGAATACGAACGTGCCTATCTTCCCGAGCCCGGATCTTGTCGAAGATTCCATCGCTGGAGCAAACAAATTTTAATCGAAATAGCATATCGTTTACCTCTATGATAAATGAACATTTGAAATATATTTTACACTATTATTTTAACCTCCGAATGAAACTCTTTTACAAATGCGTTTAATTTTTCATGAACGTTTCATAGAATCGTTTGGACATTTTTTTCGATTTTTTAAATTTCAAACTATAAAATATTATTTTAGAGAGACTAAACAAAATTCTCTATCAATTTTGGCAAGAATTGCAAGAAATTCGTGCATTTTCAAATAATCTTTTAACACATACTGCATTTTTAAGCTATAAAATATTTTAAAAAACAAGTCGATTTAATATTTTAACGTGAAATAATGATGAGAAGGTGTGTAGGAAGTTCAAGATAGTGGCAGGAAGGAAAAGTAACGGACATGCAGTCGCCATGCAAAAATCCTTTTAGGGGGATCAAATCAAATAAAAATAAAAATGGTGCAAAATTTGTGTATAGTCAAAAATTGTATGAAATTGCTTAGGTTTTTACATTTATCAGCAATTAAACCAATATATACATTATTTATTTATTTAACAGGAATAACGAGAAACAGTATAAATAATTATTGCTATACAAGATAAATTTTTTACTTCGATAAAAATATATGTTATTAGAAAAAAAAATCGAGAGATTTTCTTTGTTGCGCTGTTGCACAATTAAACGAGATGAAGACGAGCACGGATTTCGCGTGCATGCCCGAAGGCGCGGAGAGGCTTATCACTTGTCCGCCTACTCGTACAGCGTCAGAGAGATCGCGAGATCGTTATCTCGCCTACGTATTACGACTCTTTCCATCCTTTTGTCTCTCGTAGCCTCGCGCAACGCTTTTTTTTTCTCGTGCATCAGCCCCGCTTATCGAGCCGCGTAACTTTTTTTATCGATTTTCGATACCGTTGCCCCGTGTCCCGAAGCGCGCTCCGAGCGATCGAACGCCTTTTTCATGCGATTTTATTCTCTCCGGCTCTATCGCTGTCCCCGCTAACTCGTCAATTAGCACGAGACACACGTACATCCGATACGTTTGATCCTCGTTATCGCATTTTCCAATCACGGAAATTGCACTGAGACGCGTTATCTGCCCGATCGCCGCGAGTTTTTCCTACCGAGCGCGATATCCGTTTGTTTGAACAATGGATACGTCGCCGCGGTTGTATATCGCGCGGCGGCGATCACCGGGGAAATCGCCGAGTTCGGGCCGTCTTTAACGCGAACGTATATCGAATATAAACAAGTTTTATTCACCCTCGACAATATTTTCGTTCCTCTCCAGGGCCGACCATGGAAGTTTCACCGGAAGGGAAACTCATTTGGACACTTTTAGGGCTCCAACCAAAAGTTTGTTTCCGTAAATTAATGTGGGCGAATCGAAGTTTCGATCATAATGAGAAACATCTCGTTATTCGGTTGTTGTTATTTTTCATTACTGTCTCGAAGTGGAAATGTTCGTATTATGAGCGACTTTTAATAACTAATTATTTGTCGATTATCTAGGCGATGATTTGAAATTTTTCAGAGAGGATGTCGATTATGTTTAATCATGTCTGTTTTTTCTTCAAATAAATCTATTCTGGATTACGACAATACGATTACTTCAAGGTTGTCTTTCAAAAAAAAAGATTTTCGATTATGTTTTAATATCATTCTTTATATAATACATAGATGACGTTGACAATTCATAATACCTTAAAATTGAAGACTTTATTTTAGCATTACTGTACCAATTTTAGTGAATACCACGTATAAAAAAAATCGTAAAAAAGCAACTTCGTTAACTCTTTTCTTGCTGGGAAAATAAATAACGAACTCTGGGACAGCCTGTACAGACTCGGGGGTTGCTCAGATGTCGAGTCGCGTGCCTTCGCTCGTCGAGCAAACACGGAAGTTGCATTCTAGCAAAGCTAACCGCTGAGATTAAAGTCCCCGCATGCGTGTATACATAAGTGGACGAGCTCCTCGACGGGCTTCTTCAAATTGCCCTCCGGTTTTCCCCCGCGTTTTCCATCTTCCCTGTAACTCCGAGCGAATTAACGTCACGCTGGGATAATCGTTTGATGACAAACCAGCCGCGTGTGTTCCCATTATCCAAAATTTTGCTCCTTAAACTCATCTGTAGGCCATCATTATTTTTATCATTTTCTCATTCTAAATTTCAGTTCGATTAAATACGAAAAATTCACGAAAAATGTATATTACATGATACATTGGAGAACATTTTACAAGTTTACGTTATCTCTCATCTTTCTCAAGCATCAGTTCCAAACTATTTATTTTCAAGGATGTATACTCGAGTCTTCTTCGAAAGTTGAATTTATATCAACAAAGTGATGCTATCAAGACCTTATAATTATCCTAAACATTTTTATAACAGCACACATTTTCTTAATAAATGTTATAATAAATTGCAGCAATTTTTTTTAAATTTTGATCCATGAATATTGAGATTTTTAAATTTTGAAAATCTAGTTCTAGTTTGTACATTAAGATTCATTTTAATACATAGAGTTACCCAGTCATGCTATTGGAGTTATTTTTTTTCCCCACATTATACTCGTTTTTTTTTCGTTCGAGTAATAGTATTGTATATATATGGGAATATATAAAAGCAGAATATGAGAATTGTCACATGATCGATGATATGGCTATTTCGTCAAAAAAGCCGGAAGTTCTTTAGCTGGTTTTTGTAGGATCGCCTTTTAATATTGATGGCTCATTATTCATGAGGGAGAACATTCCTACTAACGTAAAAAACGAATTACGAACGGTCGGAAAGTATACGAGGGTTGTATATCCGGGACGGTAATTATTCGAGAGTCCAAGGAAATCTCATGGGAGAAATTCACAAGGATTCGATTCCAATTTGTTCCCTCTTTTTACTGCACTATATATTTCTCTCGAGACTTTTATTTCCACCCGATTGATTGTTCCTAAAACACGGAAGCTTTTACCGAGTGAAAATTTGCGTCATCACTTACATTTTTTATAATACGTTGCTTGAGAAAAATTCTGAAATTAATTAAATTATACTAATTTAATATAATCAAGTAATTATAATTCAATTAGTTATATTAATTCGGAATTATATGGAATTATATTAATTCAATTTATATATTTCTTAATGGTGTGTTGTGGTTAGACACGAACGAAATACTTGAAAACAGTATAGCTTATACCTTTTTGAAGACTCTTCTACTATATAAGGTAAACGTCCCAAGAGTTGAACAATTTTCACCATATTATTTTTAATATTTGAATTATTTTTTTCTAAAAATTGTATGGATTATTTTTCCTGTACGAAGAAGTGTATTTTTTACAACGTTAATTTATTGGAAAAAACTCGCTCAACCCTAGAGACAGGGTCAATTTTCTGTCCAACTATTGGAACATTCCACATATTTAAACATTTAAGTATTTATTAACTACAAATATTCTTTAAAATTAATACATAAAGTGAGTTTTGAATCGCTAAAAGATCAGATAATAGCTTAGATATGAATTTGAAATAGATTTTTTTGTTTGAATATTAAAAAAAAAAGATAAAGTAAGAAAACCCTTAGCTGTCCAACTATTGGGACACGTTTACCTTCTTACAGTTTAATTAATTTTCAATAAAACTTCAATTTTATGTAATCAACTATATATATTCCTAAATATATATAGAAGAACCAATTATATGAATTTGAAGTCATATATGTTTGAAGTTAGTTATTGGCTTGGAAAAGTATGACGTTTGTTGCCGGCTCGAGAAAAGTTGAAATCAAAGAACGACTTTTATCGGGATGTGTCGGAGCGTGTGTGTCGTGTCTACAACGGTAATGCGACACCGAACGAGATACGTATACTGAGCTTTTTCGCTGATAAACAACCCCATGAGTCGAGTTACGATAATCGAGCGATCAATCACCGAGATCTCTGCGCACGTTTCCGACATTCTCTGACATTGAATATTGTTTCTCGGTGCTCTGGAATCAGGCTCGCGGAACGCACTCAAGCTGGCTGCCTCTGCCGGTAACCCCGTCGTCGCTGCTGCTGCTGCCGCCGCCGCCGCTGCCGCCCCCGCGCATCCTCCCGTACTCTGGAGCTCTCGCAGGAAGCCGGGTAAGTTAAATAAATTAAAATATTATTTCAAAGCATACGTAAGGCATATTTTATTAACGTAGCACTAGTATTTCAGGTCGTTCTCGAATTAAATGGGCGTTGGTTGATTTTTTTATTTCTATTTTCCGCATACTTTCTTCGATATCGTATGCACAAGTTTTTAATTTTTATTTCAAGAGGCTTTACCCGGTGGAAAATGAAATATTTATTATGATTAAAATCACTTTTTTCTCCACTCTTACAAATTAGAACGCGACTTCAAAGGTGCAGTTTTCAACAATTCAGTATATAATATGCGTTCTCATGCTAAAAGCCTTTCAAAATTTTGCACAGATTTTCATATACAACGTCGAATAAGCTTTATTTCGTTTAAAAAAAAAATTATATTAACTTTGCTCGCAATTTTGATAATTATACAGCAAGCCTGTACCTCACCTTTGATCTTAAATTTAGAGCATGTTGTCCTTTAGTCAATTTGTAACAAGTTTTCTTACTGAACAAACTCGTAAATCACTTTGTGTACGTGAAAAAAAGAACAAAAAAATTGGAACCATAAATATTATTTTTAATTGGTCAGGACATTAATACCAATATTTTCATCGTATAAAGAACTTTTATGTAATTTCTACAAAAAAAACTGGTAATTTCTGACTTTACATATTTTCAACATTTTATGACAAGCGATCGTTTCGTTTTTCAATGAAAAATTCTTATACACATTTTATAGAGACTTTTGTCCGAAAGTTTAATTATCACAATTTCACAACACACGCACTTATCCAACTAACACCGTACAAAAACCAAAATGTGAAAGACTAGACCAAATATAGATGACGTCGATAGTATGAACATTTTTGAAAAAAAAAATTATTTTTTCGATTCTCGATATTTTAAGGGCTAATGTTTTTCAAATTTGTAGTAAATCCCAGTTAAATATAATTCTTACATTTTTTTGCTCTTTTATACAATTGACTACAAATTGCGGACAATTTTGTCGTAATCGGCAAAATTTTCAGAACAAAAACTTCATGGACACTATTTATTTTTTCGTCGTCGCTGTGCGTCGAGAATAAAAAAATCTAAAAATAGTGAAAATTACATGAAATCGAAAAGAGACGAAAATGACACGAATCAAACGTAATTCGGTATGACGTGCAGATGGAACAACGTGCAATTTCTCGTCTGTGTATATTGCAGTGTCGGGGCGTCGTTTTCGTCGATACGCGATCGAATGAATCTTCATTCGTTTCGTTTCTCGCGTGTTTCATTAGCATTTGCGCCATCTAATACGCGAACGATCCTTTTCCCTCCGATGGTTCGCGAGCTCTCGGGACAGAGAGAGAGAGAGAAAAAAATATTATCCAGGAGATAGAGAGAGAGAGAGAGAGAGATATGTATCCAATTGGTAGCTATTATAATTGACGTAACTCGATGTTGTGCTGGCCTCGCCGACGTTTCCGTTTCCGACGACTCGAGAGCCGGTTATCTCCACGGGTTTGGCTACACGCACGGCCACGCACACTAAACACGCGCATTATGAGACCAGCCGCTAAACGTACAGGGCGTTCAATAATTCCGTGCCGGAGGCAAGAAAATTTCGTTCTCGTTCCTCATTTTCGACAGAGACTCCTGGGACGGCCTGTACGCCGAGTCTGTCGGAGATGAAGTTCGCGCGTGCCTGACGCATGCTAACTCCGCCGCTAAACTTTGTCACTCCCGTCGATGTACTTTCCAGTAGGGGAGAATGGGGCCAGGGGCTCCGCATCGAAAAATTTCTATTATGCATACGGATTCAATTTGCCAGTGAATGGCCGGCCGAACTCAATCTCGCCTCGACTTCCGACATCTCGGATTTCCACCTGGCAAAAGCAATATTCCATCTTCAAGTTCATATACAAACATATATACATAGATGATGCAATGTCGTTCGTCTTTCTCCTTATATTCGCTCGCTAAACTCATCCCTACGATGCGATGATCAAGCATTTACATGTTTTTTTTGCCTTTTTTTCTCGGTCGAAGTGAAGAAATATTGAAAGAATTTGGAATAAATGATTCAAATGGAAATAACCCGTAAGGGGAGAATGTGCATGACGTCCCGTTTTGTTGCGAACGACAAGACGTGGCCACAATTGACCATTGGCTTATTCGCCGGGGGTCAACTCGTTCGCGCTGTCGCTCTTTCATTCCTATCTCTCTCTCTCTCTCTCTCTCCTCTCTATTTTTCAACTATAACATATCTCTCTCTCTCGAGTCTTTCTCCTCTCGATCTCTTTTTCTCTTATTTTCTCCGGCGCGGTGATCGAGGCTCGCCCACGGGGAGCGCATACAATCTTCCACCCGTTATAGATTGACCTCGCGTTATTGACCTTCCCGTTGCACTCGTTCGCGCGATTGTTTCTTTCTGTTCCTTCCTTCTTTTCATTCGCCTCGCTTCCTCCCGGCAAAGATCGAGACCCGAGCGCTCTTTCGCTCCTCGGAAAATACATCGCTCTCGGTCAACCTCTGACAAGATAATTAAGTTTGCTATTGGCGAGGCGTAATCGTTCTACCTAATACCCGGCTATTAACAATCGAATGATATCGACAGGACTGAATTATCTACAAACACGCCCGAGCACACGAAATATCGATCCGATCCGTTTACTTTTTTAATCGCGTTTCTTCCTTCTGTCTCATTTCTCCGCTGTTGGATTTAGATAAACGATTACACGGAAAACGGATTTAGTTGGAAGACATTTAGTTCAAAATATTTCGTTTAAACAACACTTATTTATTTGAAATAATTAAACTTTACTTAAATCAACGAAGAATTTAGTTGAATTTGGAAAAAAATATCGTTGAACGTATCGGAACAAAAATTTGGTTGGATCAACCAAATTTAGTTTACAGTCGTATTCTTTTCGACTCGTTTTTTTATCATTATCTTGAATAATATTTCCATTTTTCATTGAATAAATAGAAAGTGTAGTAGAAATAATTGAATATAATTTCACAGGGAATAATAGTGTGCGCAGTGTTTGTTTATTTTTTTCGCGTCATGCTCAGCTGGTAGGATTTGTTGATTTTATGAGAGACCGCTCGGAGCGTTTATTGACAAATGTTTGCTATTACTTCTCGAGATAAAATGGAAGGGAACGTGATAAAAGTCGACGATGAGAGATCTTGCGATTTTTCTCTCGTGGAATGACCTCTCTTTTCTTCCCTTTTCTCATATAAATCAGTCAGCCGCGTGCGCAAAAGCCCATTAATTCCGAGATGTAACGCAATTGACCCTTTTTGACTGTCCCGTGTCAACTAGCCAGTCAGCGGCACTCTAATTTCATCAGGAAGAGACTTTTTGACATGGCATTCTGATCCTTAACCCTTCGCTTCGTTTATCTAACTTTAAACGCAAACTTTCATCTTCGCCAATATATATACAACGTATACCAGTAAGGGGCATTAATATCGGGACACTTGGTTTTTTGGATATTTTTTGCCAAATTGTCCGATTTTTTAATTTTAAAAAAAGTATATTTGGATAAATGTGATTAGCTTTCCAATGAATCTAGATTTATTCCGATCGGATAATAATAGTTTTTTGCATTTCAATGCAAATCGAGACAATGACGTTATCAAATTGGAGACATATGATAATTTTTTAATCACGAATTTTTTAATCATGACCTATCGAAAGTAATTTTTGGAAACGTCTTGTGACAGATAATGACTAAAAAATTCGTCCCATTATCATACGTCCCTAATTTGGTAACGTCACTTTGTCCACATTATCTAGATTCATTCGAAAGTTAATTACATTTATGCAAATGTACTTTTTTGAAATTAAAAAATCGGACAATTTGACCGAAAAATATCCGAAAAACCATTGAGTGTTCCGATATTAATGTCCCTTACTGTATACTTTTATCAAAAGAACTATAATCGTTTGATTCGATCGATCTTTGTTTCGTGCATACATTTATCAAATACAAAAATTGAAGTAACAAACTGATCGATATAATAATCTGCATTGATTAGAATTTTTTATTACTTTTTTTATAATATAGCAGGGACTATAATTAATTTTTTGCCAGTTCTGTATCAAGTGCTCGAAGTTTCCTGTTTTTCTTTCAATCGTGCTGGAACACAGAGGTTTGCGGTAAACCGAAACCGAGTATTGAAAGTTCGAAGAAGGACAACGATTCGGAGGTTCGTACAGAAAAAAACATCCGCTGCCGGGTCTTATTCTTTTTTTCTCTTCCCTTATTTTTTGTGATCCCCGTTTACAGAAATTGGCGCTGTTCCGACGAGAATATCTCGGTTTACCAGAAACAGAAACATTTCTTTTTTGTTCCCAAACAAACAAACGTGTGTCATAATCCCGCGAAATTTTGACGGGAAACGGGCGTCGTGTGTGTTTTATCAATAACAACAGAAAACAATTGTTATCTGATATCCGTTGGCTGAGTTAGCGATAGGTTTTTCGGGGAAAGAGAAATTTTCGTCAGCCGTTAAGTTCCCTTGGAAAAAGGCTTATCTCGTTTTATTCGTCTCTCGTCTTATTGAACACACGAATTATATCACGAAACGTCGCTGATCCGATGCCAGAAAAGTTTTGGCAGCGGACTGCCGCTTCCACTGCGGCTCGTGAGATCGCCCGGCGCGCTCTCTTTTTCCACTGCGTCAGAGATTCCGTAAATCAGATCATAACTTTTATTCGACACTTCGCGCATCGATACCGAACGCTAAGAATTTCATCCGAAAAGTCGACGCGAAACTGCGATAAAACTATTCGACAAGAAACAATAATGAAATATATTTAATATAATTTTTATCATTATTGTTCCTTTTTGCAAGAAGCTCTATATTTTGTTTTTACATCGTGTATAATTTTATTTATTTTTTTCAAGCTTTGTTTTCTTTCGATTAGCCACACGAGCCTTCTGGATTGAAATTGAGAATAAAAAATATAAGTTTATACACTTATCGTTTTGCACTTCGTGGCGTCTTGTCAGCAGCAGAGCTACAATATCGCTGATCCTAATGTCCACTCGCTTAGTCAGTAAATAAGGCAGGAGGGAAGAAAAGTGGACGGTGTCTCAAAAGAGAGTCAGAGGTGAACACACAAGGAGCAGAAAATTCCGTGTGCACGTGTTGGATACCATAATCGAAGGATAAAACGTGATCTGAGCTGATGTCATGCGACACTGATTAGAACACATTCTCGGTATTACGCCAACAACATGACATCCAATATTTTTTTTTCTCTAATAAAAAAATCCAATCAAGATTTCCATTAATTTTGCTTCGAACTTACGTCGATTATTCGAATTCAACCTCTTTTATCTCCAAAGTCGTGATTCATCAATTAAAAAATACAATTAACGAAAATAATTGAAAAAAACATCATTTTGTACTTGGCAGATTGTGATAGTGCGTTTTTTTTGGACGTGAATATCATTTAAAAAATAATCAATAAAATTTACAGTTCGACGCGCGAATGTTTCGCTCGAAAGAGTGACGTCCCAATTCACAGCGTGTTCTCGCCGGAAGAAGAAAAACCCACACGTGATTTTACGAGGCACTTTAATATACACAGCGTGCGTTGTCGTCATCGTCGTTTCACTCGTCACTGGCGTATTTAATGTAAACTTTTCGTACCTCGTACGTAATCCTTTCTCGAAGATAGTTCAGCTATCAGCTTTTTTATCCTCAATTCGTTAAGCGTATTCGTCCGTGTTCGTCACAGTAAAACACGTACGACGCTTGATTATTCCGACAGGGAAAAACATTGCGAACTAAAACCAATTGTCTATGAATTCCGCTGAACAATAATTTTCCTTAAAAAAATCAATCGTCGTACTAAATCCATGAAAAAATTTACATAAAAAATCGTCGACGTAAAATATTGCGAAGCTGTAAATTGAGATTGTTACAAGAAACTCGTAGGCAATTTAAAAAAAATTGCTGAAAAAGACAAATTGAAAATCATTAGAAAAGCATAATATCTCGTGAGTTACGTACACAGCGTGTGTTCGATGACAGCGAGCAGTAATAAAAATTGAGGAAAGAGGAAGTAAAAATATTTTCCTGAACCATTTATTTTACACGGAAAAAGAACAAAAGTTATTGATGCCACAGTAAGGAAAAACAGACGAGTTAGTCAAGAACGAAAATTCCGATAGCTTGCACTGCTGCGTCCGTATACTGTTTTTCATCATGAAAAAAATATGAAGAACATTAAAAAATCATTAAAAAAACAGTTGTTAGTGGCATTGTTATTTTTTTTATGATGTTGAAATCAATGAACGAAATGAAAATATATTTTCGAAAAGCAATTCGTGAAAAATGTACAGTTTGAGGACTGAAAAAATCTGCCAATTTCGTGATAAGCTTGCATCAGTCTAGTTGCGGTCTTGAGAGCATCCGGGATGTGATCACGTGCAGACACGAAGATTTTACCACAACCGAGGGAACAATCTCGGCCCTCTTATCCGACAAATCCGACGATACGCGCTACTCTTCCCAACCGTATTACTTGAAACGTTTTAGTACGGGGGAAAAGACAGATATAACCGCGATATAAAAGTAGACGAGCACGAAATTGTACTTTTTCCGAGAAACTCGAGTTCACTCGCAAAGTGAAAAACGATCGCCCATTCGGAGCGATAAATTTTTTTATACCTTTGTACAGGAATAAAATTTGCTTGGATCGTTTTTAAGGATTTTTCTGAACCTTTTTTTGTTATCTCACGAGAAGCAATCATTTTCTTCCGTAAAAATAAAATAAAGGTAACATAAAATAGTTTTTACCAATTTATACGATCGAACGTGAACTTTTCTAGCGAATTCACCTTTTTATAGCGTTTTCCATTTTGTTCTACTCGTCTCGCTCGTGTTCTGCTCTTCCTCCCCTCGAGGCACTCTTCAAGTTTTCCCGGGAGCCGGGATTATGCTGACAGGTATATCGACTTCGTATCCATATTGCGTATCGAGTGATTCATAATTCACGAATTCCAGCCTGTTGACATCATTTTCATGCTACGACCTTCGCGATCCTTCGAAAAATATGTATTTAAATAATTAATTAATATGGCGAGCGTTCATTGGATTGTACAAACAACGCCGAGAATGCAACAGCATAAAATACTTACGAAGAAAAACATCGAGAATGATTTTCGAAATAAAAATTATTATATATTATCTAAAGTGTCAATCTTGTCATAAAATTCAAATAAATTTTAATTCTGTGGGGTCGTATTTTTCATATAAATCAAGTACGACACACTGGGACTATGCACACTATAATAATTTGCATCAATTATGATCAGTTTGTCAGTTACAGACATTCGTTTTTTTTTTAATCATACAAAAAATACTCAAGAAAAGTATTTCTTGATTTTTTCCATCAGGTAAAAAATAGTTAAAGTACAAAAAAAGAATAATTTCCAAGCAATTTTTATGTTTCAAGAATACATATGGTATTTTATGATACTTTGTTTTATTTTTAAAGTTTTATGATAATAAAAATAATATTTGGAAGGCGTTTGTAAGTTTTTGAAAGTTAGACAAATTTTATACGTTGCATGTGATTGTTTTTGATTTTAGGGCTGTATTTGCGGGGGATCGAAGAGCCGAGGATGACGGCGGAAACGGCAGCTCCGTTCGTTCAGGGTGTGCAGAGCGTACAGAGCGGTGTCATGGTAGGCCAAGGAAATTCGCTTAATCAGCATCAGCAACA
Source organism: Cremastinae sp. A BG-2022a (assembly GCA_030522545.1). NCBI lineage: Eukaryota > Metazoa > Arthropoda > Insecta > Hymenoptera > Ichneumonidae > Cremastinae sp. A BG-2022a. The sequence continues at coordinate 19,667 of JAPYYW010002938.1, forward strand.
CACGAAAAATTTTGTTGCCGATGGAACGACAACGAGCAATCGCGGAGGAGGTGTCGGAGGCAGCACGAGCGGCGTTATCATGTCCACCTCGACCTCGTCCGCTTCACCGAATTCAACCTCGACATCGACCACTTACAATCCTGAATATGCACGCATGGAAGCCTGGCTCGATGAAAATCCTGATTTCGTCAACGATTATTTCCTCAGGTTAGAATCCCCTTCCCTTTATTACATTTTCCTAATTATTAACCTTTTTTGCTACTTACCTCGATCGATATTTTTTTTTTGTGAAGAAATCAAACTCTCACGTAATTTTTTTAATTATCATCAATCATAAATTTGTTTTTCTCGTAATAAAAAGATATCACAATAAATTTTGTACAATTTCTGAGCTTATTCATTTATATCAGTTTCATCATATAATAATATGCACTTTTTTTGCTACAACAAAATGTGCAATATTTCTGTATATTTTTCTTATCAAAAATATTCGTTCTCTCATTAGAATTCTTTTCTCGAATCTTGTTTTTGCTATTTATTTTTATAGATATTTTTTCATTACAATCTGACATAAGGTTCCTTATCCATTACTTTTTAATTTTATTTCTTTCAGATTTTTGTATTCATATAAAATATAATTTTCTCCCTCATAAGTATCACAGTAACATTTCGAGAGAATTTCAGGAGAACTAAAGATTTTTATTCGTTCTCTCATTAGAATTCTTTTCTCGAATCTTATTTTTGCTATTCATATAGACATTTTTTCATTACAAATTGACGTAAGGTTCCTTATCCATTCTCAATTTTGTTTCTGTCAGACTTTTGTATTCATATAGAATATAATTTTCCCCCTCATAAATATCACCGTGACATTTCGAAAGAATTTCAGGAGAACTAAAGATTATCGCGAAGAAATAAGAAATAGTTTTAAATTAATTACATTAAATTAATTAAATCAAAATCAAGTGCTAGATTGAGAAAAAAGAAATGTTTGACAGGAAGGTGACGAGACAAACGGTGGACGCGTGGCTGGTAACTCATGCGACACCAACGTCGTCGACGAGCGGTTGCATGATGGACATTTCAAGCGTGATGAGCAGCGGAGGGAGCACGACAACGTCTTCGTCACCGGGTGGCCGCGGTGGAGGTCAGAACAACGCTGGAAGCAATTCGAGCGTAAACAGCGCCGGAGGAAGCGGCGGTGGTGGCGGCGGCGGCGGGACTGGCGGTTCCGGCGCGACGACCCCAGTGAGAAAAATTTCGGCTCACGAGTTCGAGCGTGGCGGACTTCTCAAGCCCATAGTCAATACCATAGACGGGACGCCGACCTTTCTCAGCGTCTCGCCCGAAGACTCCGGCCAACCTGGCGGCGGTCAGCAGGTCGGCCCTGGAGGTGCCACCAGGCCACAGAGACGATCCAGACACGAGCTCAGGCACCTCGACGAGAAAGATCTTATTTTTGAATTGGTTAATTATTTGCATTTATACCTTAAAGTGTTTCGGTACACATAACGAAACGATAAAAATTCGTTCAAATTTCGAGAGGATATTCTTTCATATGAAATGCGTAAACACGAATTTTTTTAGAATTTTTTCGTCTACGTATTTTCCGAACAATTGAACCATGAAATATCATTTTTTAGATAATATAGTTATACTTTCCGTGTATAAAAATGTAACTTTAACACTT
>JAPYYW010002939.1:0-27882 GCA_030522545.1 Cremastinae sp. A BG-2022a
GTATGACAGAAACTTTTCTGAAGCTCAATCACCGATTAGTTTTTTTACAGTTTACATTATTGTGAGTTCTTCCATAAGGTACTGTGTTAAAATCAAAATATTAAAATGAAATAATTCAAAATTTAGCCCGGCAAGAGGCCCCGAAAATGTGCTTATTATAATCAGGGGACTTCGGACTATATCATTAACCGCAAAAATTGGTGAATATTCACCGTACTTGTTCAAACAGCTGAACTACTTTAAAAAGTAAGATTTGAATTTTTAAACTCAAAAATCACATACAAAAAAATGTTGGAAAATTTTTATATATTTTTTTTCTAAAAAGTAGATAAACAATAAAATTGAAAAAAAAAGTTTCAATTTGGACCATTATTAAAGAAATTATAAACAAAAAATGGGAAAAAGAGCGATTTTTTAAAAATTCGATATCTTTTAAAAGGGTAACCGAAGAATTTGAAGATTTGCCAGAAGAAGTTTTTTAATATGTACTTAAAATATATCAAAAAATGATGGAAATAAAAAATCAAAATTTTTCAAACTGTCCGATTTGGCGTAGAATACCCCATAAAGTATTGATTGTTGAAAATGGCATCTTTGAAACACGAGTTTGCGTATAAAACGAAATAATAATGTTCATCAAATTTTTTAAGAAATTCCATCAAACGTCTTTTCCCCACCCGAACAGCCTTGGTTATAAATTTTATTTTTTTAAATTCCAAATTTAATTTTTCATACCCTATATTTGGATTCTTAATTGCAGTTCTTGAATATTGGCCAACAACTAAATTTCTTTTTTTATTACGACTACAAATAATTGAATTATTCGTTGTTCTCAAATTCATATTAAGAGAAGAGATATTGTTGAGTAGAGACATTGCGGAGTAGAGATTTTTCGGAGTAGAAATAGTGAGGGGTAGATATTTAGATGAAGAAACATTGAGGACACAGAAAATCGTTCTTCGATTTGTGGTAAAGGATTCCATCTTGAATATAGTACAAGAAATAATTATTTCAACCACGTCTGCGAGCTCGTCACTAATTCGTAGATTTCTGAAAAGGTCAGAAGAAGAATTTTATGCACAATAAATTGTACAATTTTATTGATAAACCTTGTATATTTTCCATTATTCCCAATACAAATTAAAACATTTACATTCAGCAAATGTATAATGATTATATATAGTATATATGCTTTGATTATACTGTTTACATAGTTTTATAGTATTATACTGTATATAGTATACAAATTTATAGTGCATATAGGTAGATAGTATATGTACTGAGAGAAACATGCAATAATTTTTCTATAAAGTAACAACTATGCTTATTATTATAATATAGTTGAATACATTTTTATATAGATCCTGTATATTGTGATTGATTCTCTGATGTAGTAACAGATTTTTCTTTTGTTAATCCAGATCTATAGCGTGTCTATTAAAAATTGTTCAGCGGAATCCACTTATTCATTAAAAATGATTCAAATCCACTTAAATTTTCATTACAATTAAACATTTTGTTTAATTTAACGAAAAAAAATGTATATAATTCTAAAATAAGTGGTATTGCTGTCAAAATTCGTGTTATAATTGAACAGGTTTAATTTCACTTAAAAAATGTGTTTACTTTTAAAATAAGAAGTTTAGTTGGTCATTTTATAGTGCAATCTATTGTCATGATATATTTCTCAGTGAAGTAATTAATGTAGAAATATTTAATGCCGAAAATTTAGAGGGTCTTCGATCAAGACGTGCAAAGCGTCTTCTGTTCCAGATTCCGTGGACGATTTCATCTTTCGGCTGGCAAAATGATGGCCGGGTGACAATCACCATGAGAAGTATCCAGGAACGTCGAAAAACTGCCATTTTTTTGGTTTGGTCTCGTCCAGCTTGTACTTCAAGCAGCGCGACCCTAACCTGGGTACACAATTCAACGCACACGAAAAAGGTAAGTATACACATCACCAAGGGGTTGCAATATATATTTATTTAAGCTTTTGTCTCATTTCCTCCCTTTCACTCCTCATCTTCAATAATTCCAAAGCATGAACGATTGACTCACGACCCTTTTTTATGTCCCTCTTCTCTTTTTTCTTCGTTTTTCTTTCTCCCCGACCGCTTGTTTATATCTTTGGATTTATTTACTTCGTTACCGCGTATTGTTTTTATCAAATTTTACTTATTTGTTTTGAAGTAACTTGACATTTAAGACTAGTCGTTTCTTTTTAGGTAAATTTAAAAATAAATTGCAAAATAAACGATAAATAAACAAATTTCATTACCAGCTTTTTTTAACTTTTTGGTATCTATATATATGTCTTTTAACGTTGTCCTTTTAAAAATCATTTTTCTTCACCGTAGAACAAAATAAATTGATAAAAAAGAGTACGTGTTCTTTTTGTATGGCGCTTTTTATCGTTATTTTCCCTACGCTCTTTTTTCATCATTTTATTGCGAGCGTTTGTGGAAGGAAATAGAGAAAAAGCTTTTGCTTGGATAAGAGGATGGAAAACTTACAACGAGCGTCTCTCGCAGTTCTTGATGGGATAGTCCTCGCGATAGCACTTCATTTTTAGCTTATCGAAGTACAGACTGCCAAACATCCACCCGGCATAGTCAGTTGACTTGCGCAAGCATCTCAAAAATTCATCCTCGCACGAACAGTGCAACCTACGGTCAATCACACACATATGTAAATCAATTTTTCAATTTCTGTATCACTCCGGCGCTTATAACGAATATCGACTTATATAAATATACATTGCCAACATACGTTTCACTAATGTCTAGTATGTATTTCCCCTTCATTAAAATATCCGCGTATTTCAAATGAAAGACAACTCGTGAAATAGATAGAATATGCAAGAAATATTTTTATTTCTTGTATATGTTCTTCAGCTATGAATTCAGGATGCAATTTTGATACTTATATTAAAAAATATCCAAAATCATTTGATAAAATTCCTGAGAGAAACTTCGAAGGTAGTCGTGTCACTGTACAAACCAGTCAAAAGTCATGAACATCAATTGATAAGTCGTTGGAAAAAAATAGAGATCATTAAAAAAATAGGAAAACGTATGTAAAAAGTGTATGTATTGTAAATAGAGTTGTAATTTATTTTGATAAATAATAGCAATATTAAGAAATAAATATCAATGGTTGAAGTTGTACCCAAGAGTTACTAATAATTTAAATGTCAAAAAGGTCATGTAGTCAAAAAACGTTTACGTTACGTTAAATTGAATAATTTAAAAAATAAATCAGGCGGATTATGCAATAATTATACGACTACCTTAAAAATGCTACATTAAAAAATAAAAACTTTTGAAAATTTTACATAATATTGAATAACATCTCCAAAAGGTCGAGTATAAAAATTTCACGACGATTAGAAAGGTCCTCATTAAGATAGTTATTTTGTTAAAAATGGCTATTTTCTGCATCTTATTCCCATAAGAACGCGTGTTTTAAGTCGCAATTTTATACAATAAATGAAATTTTGTATCAATCTTTGTATAGCATTATTACAGAAGCTTCATCTAATTTTTCAAAAAAGATTTTATTTTATTTGTGCAGTCTCATAGAAAGTAGACCTGTCATTGAATGATGTGAATTTCAAATATGTTTTTCTTCAGTTAATTAGCAACAACTTTTCATAATAATTTTTTACTCTTAAAGTTGTCAAATTTTTTTTGCTGTACAAACTCAACATACTTAAAGTATAGTTATATATGAAAATTTGAACTTCAAGAATTGCAAAAAAAAACGTTATTGGTACGTATTTAGAATAACCCTTTGATTTTTGAAAATGAATCGAGTATCTTGACGAATAATACGACTACCTTCAATTGCCTGCTTGTTTTTTAAAAACTTCAACCTATCTGCGGTACGAAACATAAATCAAAATTCCTGCGCACAAAATTTTTCTTCATTTCCCGGCTTTTTCCCCCGGATTTCTCGAAAAACTTGAATAAGCACTAGGTAGCAACTTTATCCAGGAGTTGCCTGGCTCTTGAAAAAAGGAACGCGAATTAGGCTTGTATCTTGTTAATTCAGAAGCGCGTTAAAGTCCCGGAAAAACGGTAACCAGAAGTTGGTGGACTTTTTTCTTTGCTCTCGTGGCACCCTGCTTTTTTTTTAGTTTCGCGCTTTTATTGTACTTTTTAAAAGAGTTATTCGCTATTTATGACCTTTCATGTAATGCGTTGTTCGTGAGGCCGTGTTTGGTTTTTTCTGGCTTGATAGAATCCGCGCATTCGTCGTGGGTGCGACAGCAAGCGTCCGTTTGCTTGTAATAGCCAAGTTCCCTGGCATTGCTCGAGATATTTCCAAGTCCGCACCACTTCGTCCCTGTACACATATTCCAAGAACGTTCGAAATTATTTGCGCAGCCAATACTGTTATTCGTGCAATTTTACATCGTACGTGCGCTATTCCGTACGCACCTGTCATTGTTAGTAATCGAACGATCGGTTTGGACTTTATTGAAATGCGTTTTCGCTCTTACAATCTCATTTACCTCGTTGTTTCTTTTTTTTTTCTTCTCCTAGTGTTTTAATTTTTTTTTGGTAAGTCACTTTCATTTAATAGCTAGTAAAAAAAAAACTTACCTGGAAAAATCAGCTTACTGTTCCCATGTTGAGTAAAATTAGAACTCAATTTCAATAATTTACCGAGCGAACACGATGAAATTCCAACAAGAAAGAGTTGGAAAAACAGAATTAGAACCGTGCGTTGAAAATTCATTATGCACCAATTTTTTTACACACGTTTGAAAAATAAAATGATTTTTCAATAGATTATTAATCTTTCTAATGTAAATTAATGCAGAAAACAGTAGAAAAATGTGGAGACAATGTGTGTCCACTCAGGAAGGTTGTTACCAAAACTGAAGACACTTTTTCGATCGTTCGTCTTTATACTTACCAATATCAACTTTAATAATCACCGGCACGTGCTTATTTAGTAAATAAAATAAGTGCACAAAGGAAAAAATATTGCACGAGCAGTTTCGAATGCGTGTTTTTCTCAAAGTTATCGAACGCCCGAGCGTTTCTCGGACGCTTTTTGCTATCAGAGAAAACGGTTCGATCGAAAAAGTCGCTCATTGTTCTTTCTTTCTGTCGCGCACGTCCTGTAATCACACGGTTAAAACTGCACGAGGACTTTTAGATATAAAAAAATGCGATTGTAGTTTTCAAAGTGCGTGCTCTGTTCTTTTCAAAATAACGTTCAAAAAACTGCGCACTTTGTTTTTTTTTTGTCTGTCCATCACGTACAAAAGTTTTCTGGATAAAAATGCACAAAGACTTCGAGATTAGTAAAAAAAAAAAAATGCACGTACAAAGGCAAAAATTATACACGTGTGCTTTTCAACGTATCTTGCATTATTTTTGAAGAATTTTTCATTATACTCTTTTTTCATAACAATTTATCGTAATAAATTGTAATCGTTATTATGCGTTTAAAAGTGCACAAAGACATAATACGTGCCCTGTGTCTTGAAGATTTTACTGAAAACTATATCCTTCATCTATATAGTTAAAAAAAACTCAGTATACATGTTATGTAAAAAAGGAAAAGTACATAAATCTTTGAAAAAAAAATAAACTACACAACTTTGTTTAATTACATTCTCCAATTTTTATTATTCTAACAATCACAATTATATTTCATCACACTATGAAAATATCAACAACGAGATTCAATCACGATATTAATATGTATTTAAAGGTTACTCAAAACGACTACAAAATCCAAAAAAATTATTTAAAAAAAAAATCTAAGTGACCGTTATAAATATTAATATCTTAACTTAACATTTTAGTATGTCCAAAGAACTAGAGATTTTGAAGAAAAAAAATTGACTCTACAAATATTGATTTAAGTTGAAATTTGTAAAAGACTATTGAAATATCTCACACATACATTTTTCACATGTGAGCCCCAAAAAAAAGTCGAAAAATTATAGCCACGCTACAACCAACACTAATAAAATACAGTTCATAAATTATCCACAGATGTATGGATTTTATTTATCTGATGCGTATATTTATGAATGGATCTTATCGTAAAAATATTTCGCGACACGAAACTTTTGTTTCTCACAGCGTAGGTCGAGTATTATCACAGAATCCTACCGGGTCACGCCACTGTGCAAGCAGCGCATGGAATGGAGCATTAACGAAAGCTCGCTTCCTCGCTCGCCTCTATCTTTTCTCCGCTTGCGATATAGTCGCGACTAGAAGATGGTGGCGAAGCAGGGATAACCGGATGAGCAAAATGGGAGATGGAGAAAGATAAAGGGAGAATGAAATATCTTGATCCTGGAGAGATTAAGCTGTTCTCAGCCACGTTCTCCTTCCCACCGGAGTCTTCGTTCGGCCCACCAACGAGACACGGGTGAACGTCGCAAACTCGATGATCACCCGCTGCTTCCACTCGTGTGTATCCAATTAAACAGTTATCCCTACTTGCCAGTGTATCCTCGTTACGATCAACGACGAATATGACAGGGTTTGCGAGTTTTCACCGCAAATCCTTCGCGACTGCGACGATCAGACGCTAATTTCGCTTCGTACTTTTAATGAGACAGATTTTTCGGGATTAATAAGGGAATTATGCTACTCCATAGTCAAATGAATGTCTTTGAAAAAAACGTTCTAATTATAAATTATTCGAGGTTGTTTTAACGTGGTTATATTATGGCAAAAATGGTTATTGGCATATAGAATTTCTTAAAAGCTTGGATAAATGTACTTTCATGTGGTGCTCAAAAGTGTGTGTAATATGCTTTAAAAGGCTTCATCACTTAGAAATCGTAACTTATTTTTGTAACATTCCATAAAAGCATGTGGTAAAAATTGTGATTTTAAGCATAAAATATCTCGATTTATATTAAAAATTTTGCAGCCATTTTTACATGATGCCAAAGAAGGTTCATTTAAAAAAAAACTATAGAAAATAATTTTAACTGATGATTTTGCGTTTAGTTTACATGGAAAAGAAACTTTTTAACGGATTGTTATTGTTGTAAAAATATCAAAAAGTCAATATCTTAGGATTTTATTGAAAATTTGTATCATATGGGCATGGGTATTAAATTTTAAGAGGATTCACTTCGTAGTAGTTGAAATATTTTTTGTCATAATCATAATTTTTTTAGTATGTTGTTATTGAATCGATTTGTAACAACTTTAAAAACTTAAGTTCAAAAACTATATACACGATACGCAGAAAAACTGAGAATAAAAAACTTTTTGATTCATATCAATAGCACTATACCTTAAATATTTTTAATAATTCAAATTTTTCTCAGACAAATACATTTTTCTCATATATTAATCGATTTTCTCGATCAATATTTAGTGTATTTAGTGAAATTTGGTATTTTTATTAAAATTGATTTTGAAGAATTTAGGTAAAAATATATAAATAATTTAATGACTATAACCCGCTTATTGCTGGTTACATATTAGTAGAGGATTAACATCTTTCTTCGAATTCTGCAAAGCCTGATATTTATTATTCTATTATTACTGTCAATAAAAAAAGGTTTATGGTTTACGTGTTATTATTATAGTAATAATATGAGTAAGAAATTATTTATTATTACTGATTAAACATTGTAAAGTGTTATGGATTTTTCATCATTATACATTAATAACGTAATGGTTAACGAATGTTTTTCTTATTTATTATTTTAGTAACCCTGAGTTCTATTTATTCTTTTTTTATTGAGAAAATAATATTAGTTTGAAAGTGCATTATTTTTTCCTCACAATACACGGGTTGAATATTTTCCCTTGCAATTCAAATATTTTTCTTCTTCCCTGGATATATGAATAACATCATTTTAATGAGATTCGTATTTTTTTTTATCACATTTCATCTAAAATTCAGAATATCCAATCTATTTTTTACTCCTGGGAAAATCGAGACGTGAAATCTTTCACGTGCAAATATTGTTCGGGCAACGACGATTTAATGGAAACTCTATTTCGAACGACGACGTGTCACGTTGGGGCAAACGTGCAATTTCTGCCGAGGACAAATGTCGGGAAAATGATTATTTCAAGCCTGACCCAATTTTCAATTATTCCCGACCTACATGATTATTACACGCGCGAGCGCATGTAAACGAATCAAACGGAGAGCTTTAATATTCGAGGGATGGGAACTGACATAATTGATTATCTCATGAGAAATTTTCAGGAATAACCGTCACGGTGATGGTACGTTATTGTACATCGCCGGAAAGAATATATTATTGATGGATGACCGTTATGACGATTAAACTGTTTTATCTGTTTTAGAAACGGATAAATTCGAATATAATTCTCATGTACAATTCACATGTTATATACAGCAGTTTGGAAGCTTTGCACTCTCGTCAACCTGGGTTTTAATTTTTATTTAATGAGCGACAACGCGGCCATGTTTTTGGACATGTTTGAATTTATATTTTGCTGTTTTTCTATAGGCGCATACTTCATACAATTTTGCATAATGCGCTCTATTCCGATTAATTGATTAGAGGTTTCATCTCTTTTTTAATATAGAATACATCCGCACTGATATTTTATTATAAGTATTTTGTAACAATATTACACTGAAAACGAAATTTGGTTGATTCAACAAAATATTTGTTTCAATACGTTCAACGATATTATTTTGCAAATTGAACTAAATTCTTGGTTGAAAACACTAAACTACTCACTTCGTAGAGTATGACTGAAAATTACTGAAACTGACACTCAATTGAACTTGTCAAATTATTTCTACAAAATGTTTTTCGGTAACGAACTACCTGGCGAAATCCGATACACGTCTTATCCCGACACTTTACACCGGCCTACTAATTCCAAATTTGAAGAAAATTCCAACAATTAAGATCGTGATCTTTTCTTCACTCAACCTCGATCGATCACTATGGAAACAATAATGACCGAGGGATTAACGAAAATTTGAAACTTTTTTTCCTCGATATGCTTGATGAATTTTCTCTCTTTTTTTATGTTTACGATCCCCGAACTATATTAATATTTGATATAAATAATAGAAAATAGTGTTGCAAGTTTTTTTCACACGAGCTGAGAAAATTTAGCGTTTTCGAGGACCTCCAGCCTGATTTTTCGAGAATCAAAAATAGGAAAATCTCAAAATTTCAGGTGGCGATATATTTTCGTGTCCTTGACGATATCGACTTCATAATTGATAATTCCTGAAAATGTTTGCTAGACGAAATGAATGATTCAAACATCAAGATCATTATTTTCAAAGTAGCGCACGTTGAATTTTTTAAATGAGTAATTCTCTCAATGTACGTTGTCTAGATCGCAAATAATGTGTCAGATATTAAAACAGAACGTTAAATTTCTACATACACTGAGAACAAATGTTGATTGAATCAACTGAAATTTGGTTGATTCGACAAAATTTCAGTTGATTCAAACCGATATTTTTTGAATCAACAATATTTCAGTTGATTCAACGTAGAATCGAGTTTAATAATTCCAAAATAATTAGTACGTCATAAAATAATTATTGTTGTCACTTTATGGTAAAATGCACGATCGTGATTTCTCTCCGAGTACACTGTTCAAATCGTGAGATATTATGTTGAATATGAAAAAAGAAGAACATCATATTTATGTATAAAATGGAAGCTTGGGCAACGTATATAAATCGGAGTAAAGAGAAAAGAATCAAAGCGAGAGGGTGCGGAGATGGAATTCTCGTGACGGGGCGGATATATCTCGTCGTATGTGGTGCATTCGAGAGCTTTTTGCAACGACGATCTGATTCATTCCAAAAGGAGTCGTGACATCATCTTGCAAGTTGAAAATGGAATGCGCGACGTCGTCTTCTCGCCGGCTCTGCCGCGACGTTAAATTAAGGATGGACAGGGAAAAGGGAGAAGTCACAGAGAGAAAGAGAGAGAGTGAGAGAGAGGAGGGGGGGGGACGCGAGAGCGAACGCACACACGCGACGCCCATCTTCGTCGGGGCTGATGCTGTGATGTGTGTGTATACTCTCTGGAGACAGAATCGTTGCACGAGAGATTCCGGACGACAATCCGCACCCGGGATTCGAAACTCGAAACCCGCCGCAATTTCAAGTTATTCCGTTTCCATTTATATTCACCGGAAGATTCATCCCCGAGATTCCCACGACCTGTCTTCTTTGACGTTGACGTCACCATATAATATTATTTACGAAAATAATCATTCACACGTTTCGCAACAAAAAACACACTTTTCTCAGTATATATATATACGTATAATTCTATCGATCGTTCGAGATATTTTTTAAAGATATATTTATATTCTATGTAAATATTTTCGTCATCAGCTTTTTTTATGCTTAAAAAAAACAACATCACAAATACAGTTCACTACCCCAATAAGAACGATTCAATAAGAACGCTTGCCCGCTTTTTCGCTCGAGCGCTTCCCCCACTCTGAATCGAGTTCCGAGCTCGAGTAGTCTCGCACCCGTCAATCCCAATAAGAAAAAAAGAGAGAGAGAGACAGAACGAGTCAGCGAGCGCGAAGCGCGCACGGAAATCACTTGTGTCGTAAATATGTAATTACGAATTTTTAATACTCAAATTACCTTTCACATAGCTATATAAAAACTATTGATTTTAAAAATTAATTTATTTTTAATATTCTCATGATTCACTTTTTTCAGATATATTTATCAAAAAATATTTGTTTATCAATCAGGGGGTGTTCATCCGCTGTTGACCGGGTTACGTTATGTACCCGTTAAAATTTTTGTCTCGTGAACTTTTTTTTACGTTTTTCGTATATGTTATGGACGTATGCACAAATTTGTCACGAAAAAATGTGTGCAAACAAGTGTAAAGGATAGTTACCGTCATTTTTTGCGGAGCATTCGCCGTGCAAATATTCTCGTACAAACAGCCAATTTGTGACATGCATACGTAAAAATGGCGTTGAGAAACGAAGTCTCCGAAGCTTTCGGGCCAGCATTTTAACGTGCTCGTACAAGCGCGAGTGCTTTGCGCATAGCGTGTCTGCATAACGCGCTGAGTAAATAATAGCGAGGTAACGAAATCGTACGGAGCGTGTCGAGGAGCCGAGGACTCCGAGATTGTTGGTTCTTCCTAACACACGTCAGAGAGGAAATCGACTCCGAAAGTTACGGCGAGAAATGACAGCGTACGAGAGAATAAACCCTATACATATATCAATTTCACAAAATGCACTCGAAAACATTTTTAAATAAAATTATTTTTAGTGCATAGAAGTCTCTTCTATTCCTTGAAGACTTTGTATTTAAGAAATTTAGAGAAATTGCTGTCATATGTATGTGATTTTTAAGAATATGATTTGAAAATTCTTTTTTATTTACATAAAATGATTTTTGGGTTCTGTACACTTTTTATACGTGATCTTCGAAAATAAAAATTTCATTTTTTGCACGAAATTATGCTAATTTTAATACGTGCTTTCATGAGGAGTTATAGAAAATGGCCATTTTTAAGAATTTATATCTTAGTAAGAAGCTTTCTAATCGCAGTAAAAATTTTATACGATATTTTAGAGGAGTTTAAATTGTAGTTTTAAAAAACTACCTATAGAGCAAAGAAAATAACTTCTTGAAAAAACATGTGAAGGTTTCTCAGTACTATACTGAATTGCTAAAAAAAAATTGAGAAGGTTTCACATTTGATAATCGAGATATTCAGTGTTAAAAAAAGCAACTTTAATTTACAAACCCTTATGGAGAGCTACATACAAAAATTGTGATTTTCAACAATAAATATATATCTCGATTTTCACGTAGTAAAATTTAAAAAAAAATGTAATACACACCTGCATGTGTTTATGCAAATGTAACGAAATTATCTTTCACTTCGTGCCAAGTATACCATATACCTTGACAATATTCAAAATTATTAAAAACTTAACATCATTTTCGTATTCAATCGCAATTCTTTAAAAATACAATTGCTGACTCGACTTGACTGTTGGACGACGTATAGAGTGTTTTCAAGTGATATAGAAGAGATTGAAACGTATTTGATTGCTCTCGTGTCGAGGTTACCGGTCTATCTGTTGTGACGTGTGTGTCAAGAGAGACGTCAAGCAAAAAGCCACAGAGATCCCTGGAGCTGGTGTGTATCGCGTGTCTCCTGCATCTACTGGCGGTTTCTCCCGAACAATCAGCTCTGATACAGGAAACCTGTGATAGCGACGACAGAGGGCAAGAGAGAGAGAGAGAGAGAGAGAGAGTAAAGGACATCATCAGGGCCTGGTATATATGGATGCAATATACATATACATAGAATAGGATCGAGAGTGAAGAGAAGCGAAGGCAAAACTGCATGTGTGCCTTGGGGACGTATTCGAGAGAAAGCCGGAGTCACCGCAAGCCAATACTCCGGAATATGGGAGCTCGACGGAGGGTAAGAGGCAGCGAGAGTGATGGAGAATGAAAAGGGCTCCATACACATACACGTCCAGCTCCATACATCGAGGGTTAAAGTCGTTATGAGCATTGTCCCGTAATCCAGAGGACGATCGAAAGTGCTGGGGTATGGAAAGCTCGTCTCTACCCCCCCCCCCCCCTTGTCAAAATCTCCATGCAAGTGCATATTGATGGACGCCCTTATACATATGCGCGCGATCCTACGTCCAAGGAATCCCGGATAACGAGCTAGGAAATGACGTCGGGTCTGTGTAGATTTTTGCCCATGGTCGTGGCCAGTGTCCTCCCCCATGCGCACACACACTTTTTTTTTGTTCTCTCCCGTTCAGTTCTTTCGCGCAATATATACAAGACAGTGATGAGAATTGAGTACCAAAAATTATACTATTTATGCTTTTTTTTTATACTTACAGTTTTAACAAGATTTAGAGTTTTTCATACAAAACAGTAATTTTTATTATAGAATTTTAATTTTGAAATTTTTTCAAATTTGTCGTGGTACGAAAAAAAAAGTAATTTTTCGTATGAAATTGTCTCTGTGAAGTATTTCAATATAGAATGAGATCGTTTCTTTCTACAAGAAAAAAAGTTTGTACGATGAAACAATACTTATAGTTGTCTTAACAAAATCCTATATATGAATTTCAACCAGCAACTAAATTTAAGTGTAATTATGAATATTTATATGTTTTTGTTTGATACTTACTTATTTTTAAAAATGTATAGATTCTTTGATTTTATTAGATGCTATTGAATTTCTATACAATATTTTATTTATGTTTAATATTTTTTTCTATCGGTTTTCTTTTTTTTTATCATAGAATTCATTATTGTCAGCGGTACTTTATTTTTTATGAAGCTCTTGCTCAAAACAAACTTTTGTATCATATTTTAAACCCAGTTTTCACTTTTTTATTGTCTTACACGAGTTCAACCATCATAAAACGAGCTGTGGAAGGATTTTTTTCCAAACTCTGCTTCACATTATTATTATTTCTTTTATTTGATGGAAGAATTTTTTGTATATTTTTAGCACCAGTATTGCGATAGAATAAAAATATATTTATTTGTTTCCAATATTTCTTTCAATTTTCCTCTGTTTTATTTTATGAAAATAAATTTAGACTGATACGATATTCTTCGCTATATCGGATATCTGAATTTTTCCGTTGATTTTATTCGTTGTCATATTCATTATATACATATATATATACAATATTTCTCGTCTATCTTTTTAAATAAACTTTTGTTATTGTTTTAACGCAAAAGTGCTCCTTTTTTTCGTTAACGACTATTTTCAGTCGATATTTATGTTTTTTGCTCGATTCGCCGTGCGACGGGTCGAAGCGGAGAATCGAGGAAGAGAGGGGCCGGGGTCCAATAATCCGATAGCGGGGAACGAGAGCGCGCGGCCTCGCGGCCCTCGCCAATGTTCGAATCGCGATGTGTGTTTCCTTCTCTCGATTCTGTTTCCCGGGCGGAATCCCGTTTCGTCGGGGAAAGAGCTCGCCGGTCGCTCTTGGCCCCGAGAAATCAGGCACCGCCGGAACTCACGGGAGGTCGGAAGGGAAGCCAAGGAGGACAAGCGAACTATCGCGCGTCGATAAATTGAACGCGGCGACGAAACTGCTGGCGGTCACTCCTTCCACCTTTCTCTCTTTATTTTTATCTCCATCTCTTTCTCTCTTTCTCTTTTCCTCGCTATTTTTCCTACTCTGGCCTTTCCCTCCCCCCCCCACCTCCCCCGACCCCCCAATTTTCTCTTTTTCACAGTTCTCGCTACACGCGCTAGCGTTCACGACCTCGTGCGCGGGGCCGAAAGGAAGCAGAAGCCCCGGATCGATTATCACCCTCCAAACCTCTGCACTTTCCTCATTCCTATACATACAACATTCTTTTACGTATACACACACATACACACACATTCCAATGTTTCGCACCGTTCTCGGAAAGCTTTAAAAAAGTATCAGATCGCGTTCTAAATTCCTTTTTTTTTTCTTCAATTTTTGAAAATACTCGAAAGATGATGATCGGTGGAAATTTCACTTCCGCGCGATACTCGTGGCAGAGATTTTCATTTTTATGGTTTCACGATATACAGGTCTCGTGAGTTCGCTCTAGCGAGTTTATTTTTATTTTATTTTTTTGTCTGTTCGATGATCGGATCAAAAAGAAATATATGTTATACACGGAGAGAATTTTATACGAGTTATACTATATGTTTTTGATATAGATTGTATAATTGTATATTTTGTTATGAAAATAAAAGTGAGCAATTTTGTGAAGAAAATTTTTTGGAATCTTTTAATTAATCTACTTTAATTCTTCTGAGATTCTTTTTAGCATTATAAATTAAACTCAAAAATTACTTCCACGAGTTACTGTAAGATTATGTATTGTGCAATCTTGATCAATAAGAATCTTTTATGACGTAATCATATAATGAAGAAAAAACAAGGTTATTGTATGTAAAACATTGATGGTGCTACTATATAAATTCCATGCGACCCTCAAATTTTTATTATTTTTAATTGATGCAAATTCGGATGAGTAATTTTCAGATATCATATAAATATAATCTAAAAGTTATTTTATTAAAGTTTTTTGCGATTTATTGGACCTCGTATGAGTAACAAAATTGTTTTTTTTAACTGTTTCTTTTTTTCAATATTTTTGGTTTTCGTTTAAACGTAATATATTTTTTGCACAAAGCTCGTATATTTTATGCTGTAAATTTTTTAAAATAACTTATATTAACGTAAATAAATTTTTCGTTCGTTCATTGTTTTTCATTTGCTCCATTTTCAATGTAAAATATTATCAGAAATGAATAAAATCTTTTCGTATTGTTGTTAGAATTTTAGCTAATAGGTAACGTTGAATATAGTGATTTTATCATACAATATTAAAAAGAGAAAATATCAATTTTCGTATTTCCAAAAAGTAGATTGTATACTTTTATCTATCAATTTCTATTCTTTTTTTTTCTCATTTTTCGTTTAACAGACTCGGAAAAAATCCTTTGAGTACGGTTTTGCCAAACGCGCTCAGGGCGGCGTGGGAATAAAAATCGTTTGATGCGCTTTTCCAGGATAACGTGCCAGGAGCACGCACCCGGAGGAAATTCGTCTCGAAGAAACGCTCGGTGGGAGTTTTGAATTATTCAAAATAACTTTTAATTATTTCTGTAATGACGAGGTATTCGCTTTGTTCCGCGCTAATCGAAACGATGCTGCTCCGAGTGAAATTTAATTCTATTAATATCATATGAATATTTAAAGAGTTCGTCGGAATATGCCAGAAAAGGGAAGGACTGCGCGCTTCTCTCAAATTTATCTGACATAATTATCTGTATTGAAAATAGAAGATGATTTAACAAATATGCGAAGTTTGAAATTATTCGGTACTTTCCTAAAATAAAATAAAATATGATAAACTTCGATTCTCAAAATAACTACTTTTTATTTTTCGAAAAAGTAATATGATCCTGCAATAACTGCCAAATTTTTTCGATATCGATACATATACGCAAAATAAAAATGAAATGCTGCTTGAAAACTACTTGACTGATTTGACTAATTTATATTTAAATATTCATAATATAGTTCATATCAGAGTTTTAGAGGGAAAAAAATTGGAGAATTTCCCGAAAAATTGGAAAGTTTTGGAAAAACTCGAAGTACTTTTCTCTATGGGATTTTGCATGAACTCAATATCATAACTCTTAATTTGAACCATGAATACGTGTAATTCTTTTTTGTTTTGTTTGTTATGATCCTGAAATAGTTTTCAAGAACAAAATTCTGGACAATAAACTACAAAAATAGATACTAATACTAAATAATTTTAGTATGCACTCGCTCGGTCATAACAGATGACAGAAACAATTCTATTTTAATTTTTTGTTCGTTATGCTTCCGTGATGAAAATAACTGAATGTTTTCAATTGAAGAAAAATCTGAAGAAAAAAAAACACACATTCCAGTCTAAAGTAAAAATTAAGTTTTCTAAAATATTTGTATTATTTCGCGATCTGTTCAACAAATGCAGCTTGGCCAGGACAAAGTCTATCGGGTTTATAGTTTGGAATAAAATCACTGTATAAAAATGAAACCATCAATAAAACAGAAGACGTTGAATAATTATATCGTATAATATTTTTAATGGGATTTTTTTCTCGAATAATTAGCGGTGTAATAAAAATATCGTGTTCCGATATTCATTAGAGAAAATTGAAAGAGAAACCTTTTTAACGGTAATTATATACAGACTGTCTAAATGGATACATTGAAGAGCAATATCTTTTCATTGGAAAATGAAACATTATGAACGAGGGAGACGAATTAATGAAGCTAATTTCGGAATTTGAATTTAATATCGAGCACTCATTGTCTTCCATCTCGAGCGACAAAGTACGCTATATATCGATTTATCGGTTCTTCCTTCGCTCTGGGTGAACGGAAAAATAGGGGCTATCTGTTTGATATATACCGTTTCCCGAGTAAAAATGTATAATATTGACAAAACTCGCGAGCTCTGATTTGAGAAATAATTACCAGCTCCGACCGTAAATTGAAAATATTGAGGCAAGTCGCGAAAAAACATATCGATCAGCAATAAAATCATCTTCCAGGTATAATTTGCCAAGACATATTTGACGTCGAGCTTTTATTCGAGGAAGAATAAATTTTCTTGATATTGACTTTTCGACTTACATTGATAAACATTTTTTTATTTATCATTTGATACTTGTATGTACTGTAACGTTGAAATATTGATCAATTGAACTTACATATACATTCCAATATACACCGATTGAATAAAGTAGCAATTTTACCGTTAAATCACGGTAGATGACAAACTGTGACATAAATATCAATATTTGAAAGCTGTATGAAATTTTGATGAAACTATATCGAAATGATATTCCCTATTTTCTTTGTATAAGTAATTAATAAATTCAAAGCAATTTTCACTGAATTTTACGATAAATTTAACTTAAATTTTTTCATTATTTTGAACAAAAGTAAGTGTCCTTCACATACTTTATGATAAAAATGATTATGCTTTTGCTCTCTCAGACAAGAGTGGTAGAAGGAGGGGGCTTAGCGAAGAGAAGTGGAATCTTCGAATTCCTCTGTGAGTTTTCGGTTAAAATGTGATAGGGAGAGAAATACGTGATTCATTCGTAATACACGTGCATATTTTTATCTCATTTATTTGTTTTTATGATTCTGTGCGATTTTTTGTTGACTAAAGAGAATCGAGAAAGCGGCGTAGTTTCTCTTTCTGAACGTGATATAAATTTGAAAAATTTCATATGGAATGAAATGGAATAAAAAATTACGATTTTCCGACAGTAATTTGTTTTTAACACTTATTACTAGTTTTATTTTTATAGTCGTTGATTTTCATTGTAAAAATTAATAGGTAATTCACGCTAACTGTACCACTGCGAGGAATAAAATTTATTATATTTTGTTAACTGTAATTTTGTTCTTTCAACAAAAATTTTACTCATACTTTAATTTTTTCTAATATATTCTTAAAAATATGTATAATTTTGTCACGCAAATAACCACAATATATCTTGGTTATTTTTACGTGAAATAATATTTTGCTGATGATGCAATTGCCATTCTCCTTTCTCTGTTTACGCAAAATAAAAATTATACGACTTGCATGCATTCGTTATTTCGAAGAATATCGATTGTAAATAAAATTGGAAGTAAAAGCTGACTCGATATCCTGCTCTTTGGCGTGTTCCATTTTTACACGGTTTTCATAAATCTCCGGCCGAGCATGCACTGGAACGTGATTGGAAGATGAAAAAAAAACGGCTTATCGAGCACCTCATCGGAGGTTCGAACCGCGAGACGCGGAAACCAAGAGCCGAGAGTCCCAAATTGCGGGAGCTCTTCCAAATCTATGCATCACAAATGTACAAAATAGCACGGAAATGTTTGCCTCGGTCCTCGTTATTTATAGATCGAAGAAGAAGAAGAAGAAGAACGAGAATGAAGAGTACGAGAGAACGAAGAAGAGAGAAAGAGAGAGAGAGAGAGCGGAATGCACTCTACGCGTTTTGGCGTAGGTCGCGGTGTATCGTTCACCGGCGCACAAAATTGCGTTATTGCGTCAGAGAGAGAGAGAGAAGCAAAGAGAAACGAGAACGATCGAGAATTTGCGAGACGAGAGCCAAAGATCGGAGCCCGTGGCTGCGCGACGGGAATCAGAAGGGAGCCAAGTGAGAGCAGAAAAATATATGGCGGAGAGAGAAGAAACAGAAAATTGGGGAAAAAAGGGCAAGATAGAGGGAGAGAGAGCGAGATTTCTTTCGTCGTTGAAATGCTCTTGGCATAAATATTGTTCGTGGGTGGTAGAGCGAAGACGCGATAAATTACGAAACTGAAATAGGGAGTACGGAACTGAGAGAAATCATTCGAGGGGAATACAAAATACAGAAGGAGATACCTCACGTGAAAATACACTTCCTCCAATACCGAGTTCCCGTCTCGCAACTCCAAATACGTGCATTTATATCGCAAGGAAATTGTATGTGGATGCATGCGACGAAAGAAAAAAACGAAAGAAAGTAGCTCCGGCATTAGGCTATTTGCAACGAACTAAAGGTATTGAATGCTCTTTTCTTATTTGACCGTAAGAAATTGATAGAATGGAAGTCTTCATCAATTTTAAAGCGATTTCTTAAAATTAAAATTTCAAGATTTTAATTAAATTGAATTAAAAATTTCAAGATTTTAATTTTTAAATATCGCCTTAAAAACAAAATATTCTTAAAATGTTGAGACGATGTCTTAAAATTGACCAAGATGTACCACGTGAAACATTAGTATGGGAGAGCTAATAGCTGTATAGAATGCCATTAGCTCAAGTACGCAAATTATTGATATTTTGACAGAATAAATAAATAAAATAAAAACATTTGCCACTGATCTATATTGGCTGAATACACATTATTCTTATTGACGAAGAAATTCGCATTTTAGGATGATTTTGTAATACAAATCGTTATTTATAAAATAGAACTGCCACGCTTAGAATGAAATAGATTTTCCAAGATTCTGATTGGATCTCGAAAATTTCGTTTTGCTTCCATGGTGATTGTAACTAAATTCATTGATGTAAACTGACAGTTGGTAAAAGATAAATTGACAGATTGTCAAAACGTCAATTTTTGACTCTAAAAACAAAAAAAAACTTTTTCAATCTATAATCACTCACTTGACTCTAAAAATGTAATCGAAATATTTCAAACTTCAAAGTTACCGAGATTAAAATATATGAGATTTATTTAATTCACGAGCGACAACAGGGCCGCTTTTTTGGACATGTTTGAATTGATGTTTTGCTGTTTTTCTATAGGCGCATGTTTCATACAACTTCGCATAATACGCTCTATTCCGATTAAATGATTATGAGCTTCATGGCCTTTTTCAAATAGAATATTCGAACAAAAAATTTCCTGTAGATAACAAAAATGTTACTTACATGGGGCGCAATCCAAGAATTCATCTTGAAAAATTGAAAAAACTGATCCAAATTCAGTTTTTTGGCTCATTCAATATGAATTCTTGAATTTCGTTCCAAATACTTATCATTTTCGTTATCTACGGGAAATTTCCGATCAATTAGGCTCTTAAAATCGAAAAAAAAATTTCAATAAATTTGGTGAGTACACTGAGTCTCGTAACCCATGAAAATTTCAATTAGCGATGTCTTACCTTTCTCTGAACGAAATCAGCTTTGTTGAGGATGATCCATAGACAGGAAACAAATCTGTTTAATTTTCTGCTTAATAATGTTCCGTGGGCCACGCACTTTATTCACTACCACAATACAAAGCTCAATATTTTTTGTATTTTTTTAAATCAAATTTAAAAAAGCATAATCGAATAATCGAGTAATTGAAAATATATCGGACTAATAATTTGTAATGAAAAATGCAATTATTCGATGTAAAAACCACTTTTGAAAGACTGTTTGTTCGAATTTAATAGCCTTGGAAAATACTACATACGTTTAATGTAATGGAAATTATAATGTGTAGAATAAAACAGCGGAATCGAGATTATTTGCATTAATTTAGACAGCAGTTTCATCCGCAGCGACATTTTATAAAAAGTATTTTGAAACGATATTATAAATTAGAAACACTAAACTATTCACTTTTCGTATGATTGAACATTGCTGGAACTGACACTCGATTGAACTTGTCGAATTTCTACGAAACGTTTTGACCCGACACGTCTTACCCCGACACTTTATACCGGCCTACTGATTCAAAATTTAGTCGAAAATCCAAACAATTAAGACCGTGTTCGGTTTTTCCCTCGACCTCGATGAATCACCATTAATAAACAATAGTCGACGTATTCTCGGAAATTTGGAATTTTTTTCCTCGTTACCCTCGACGAATTTTCTCTCTTTTTTTTTAAACGTTTATTACGATCCCCGAACTAATTAGGTTTATTTGTCCAGGTATATTTGATATAAACAATAGCAAATTGTGTTGCAAGTTTTTTTCACACAATTTGAGAAAATTTAGCGTTTTCCAGGACCTTCACCCTAATTTTTCGAGAATCGAAAATAGAAAAATCTCAAAATTTCAAGTGATGATATTTTTTCGTATCCTCGACGATATCGACGTCATAATAGGTAATTCCTGATAATTTAGGCAAGACGAAATGAATGATTCAATCATCAAGGTCATTATTTTCAAAGTATAGCGCACGTTAAATTTTTTGTTAGAAATTAGCCAAAACTTAATGCGCTCTATTCCGATGAATTAGTTAGAGGCCTCATTTTTTTTTAAATATAGAATTTGCAGCAAAGAGAACATTTTTTATAAATGATAATATCACAGTTTTTCTTATTCAATCATTTAAACAATTAAAAATGATTAAATTTATGAAAAAATATGCTGAAGTTGTTTTCTGTATTACAGTTAAGTTATAAATGCACAAAAATTATTAAGTTTTTCACAAATGGCAAAGATCGAATATACTTCGAATTGAATATAAGCAAGAAAAATGATGCCACTATACTATGAAATACACTACTCGCTTCACTGTATTTATTCCATCTATTTATTGATATATTTTTTTATATATCAAATATACAAAATTGTTGACTAAAAGAAAATAGAAAATCTGATTTTTAATGCAAAGTTTAATTTCAAAAAGCAATCGTTTTGTATATAAACGTTATATGAATTAAATATTTTAAAAAAACTACAGAACGAAAAAAAATGTCAGAGATTATACGAGTCTTTTACATAATTAACATTAAAGTATACCAGGGCTGGTTTATATCGTATAATACGCAAACTACTACATTTTTCTGATCATAGTCATAAAGACAACCGTAGTAAAGTTTTAATACCATTAATTAAAAAATATTGATGACCGCGATATTTCTCAATAGCTAAAAAATGAAGACACTTATCATTTCAGCATTCTCTAATTGGAATGAGCAGCCAGTTAAAAGAGAATCGTAAAAAAGTATGAAACTTGACTCAAAGGCATTCTCATACGAATGCGCAAAAATGTTTTCTGTGTGAAAATCGGCGTATATATGTAGAATCCGTATTCGGAACATTTGTGAGTGTGCACAGAGACACTTCGCGTACAAAAGGGACGTAAGGTACGTTCGATTTATCGGCGCAGGCGAACAAGCACCCCCGCAACCACTTCTTCTCTTTTCCCTCCCTCTTCCCTCTTCCCTCCCCCCTCCATCACCCAATCTTCAGCGAGCACTCCTTTTCTCTCTTCTTGCACAACTTTCGCGTCCGACTTTTCCTTTTTCTTCCCCGCGGCCGCTCCTTCTCGCCGAAACGCAAAGCGACGTTTCTGGCACAATGAAAATTTTCGTTAAATATTCAATAGAATTTCGCGAGAACGGAGATAAAAAGAGCGAGGAACGAAAAAAATAATATATAGCCGGGGGAAATTCTCATCTCGCGCCGATCATTTTTTAGCCAATTCTTCTCTAACTTTATTCCATCTCTCTCTTTTCTCTCTTTTCTCTCATCTTTCGTCTCTCGCTCTCCTTTATCGGGCTTGTACGTAAATGAAGTTCTTGAAATATTCGCAGCAAAGAAAAATCGCTCGTCCTGATGCATTGGAATCGTCCAAGTGTTATATTGCTTCTGAAAATGTAACATATGCGTGTAGAGTTTATGCATTAGCTGGCTACATCGGAGAGCAAAGCGCGAGCGGGGAGGCGAGGAGAGATGGTGAAGACGCAGAAGCTCGAGAGAGAGTGTGTGTGTGTGTTTGCGTGCACAGGGGAAATTCTCAGCCGAAAAAGGGCCGGGAGAGGTGTGAGACAGCTTCCCCGGCGCCCTCTTACTCGACGGGGGCGGAGTCGAGGTGGTAATCCTTGCCAGTGGATCGAACGAGCCTCTCTCGTCCTTGCAAGAGCCTCGCCAGCTCTCTCTCTGCGCTTCGTCCCCGTGTTATACAGTTACTGCATACACTACCCTCGAAAAGTTTGCGTATTTCTCGCATTAAACTTATTAAAGTCCCTCTCATTTGAATAATTTCCCCTCTATCCCCATGTAGACTTTTTCATTCAGCACGAATAATGTGCGTGAACGTGATAATGAGGTTTTATTTGTATCACCTTTTCGGTTTTTCACGAACAGACCTGAATTTAGAATACACGTATTACTGAGAAAAATTATTATAGTAGATTTTACCGTAAAGTTTTATAACTTTGCTAATTTGTAACTAAATATATTTTTATATAGTTATAAATATATTATATTTAGGACAAATTTTCAAAATTTTTTGTTTTATAATGATCAGTATAGTTGACAGTTTAATGCCTTTTTTCTCAGTGTTAATTAAATAATTAAATATACTATACTACAATTATTACCATTTATACATTCTTTTTACACTTTTAATCGCCTCACACGTATACTTATTTTTAATTCTCTAAAATGAAAATTTTTTAAATTATCCTCTGTCATCTTTCCTTTTTGTATCATTATCAAAAGGTATTTTTGTTTTGACTAAAAGGTAAACGTCATCCCCATCGTTGAACGTATAAGATGCTGTCTCTATACTCATTATGTATACTACTCTCTACTCACTAAGGGCAACTTTAACCATCAGCCAATGTGTAGAGGGCTTGGCTTGGCTTTGACTTGGGTTGACGTAAGATGGCCAATTTTGGTCACTCTTGTTCCGAAGTTGACTTTTCAAAGACGTTGGATGCCAGTTAACCCTTCTGGACGTAGGCGTATTCGATTCGCTTTTGGTTGGAAGTTGGCCCAACATGTAAAGGTAGAAATGACTAAGTTGGTCGTTTTATTGGCCTTAGTTGACCCAACATATAAAAGCAGCATTTGAGGGTTTATTCAACACTCTAGTTCTACTTTTAAAACATTTAAAGGCTGATATCTGCTTCAAATTCTAATTATTTAACATCCTAATTACTGTCTATCTGCTTAACGATCAAAAACCCATCAGATGTCTTTATTTTAGGCTATTTTTAGTACATGCCAATGAAACGTTTATAACCAAAGTCCTTAAAGAACAAATAACATCAAACAAGAATTAAATTCGATTAAACTTTCAAATAGATCAAATTTACAATGAATTATAAAATAAAGATTCGTCGAGTCATAAAAATAACCTTCTTCGAGTAAGAGCACAAATTATTTACGTTAATCAAAAAATGGTCTTGTTAATGAAATATCATAAATTTCACAAATTTATTCTCATAAATGCGGAATCTCTGTTTTGAAATGAGCGTAAAACAAGGACAATGAGTTTCAAAACTTTTTGAGGATAGTGTACGGCTGTTGAAACGTGAGATGTATTCGTTCACTTCATGCACACAGCTTCCAAAGGCGTCGGAAAAGGGTATGAAGGGAAAAATGAGGGAGGAACGTGCATTGGCTCTACACGTCTATGTGCACTCGCGGTAACATTTTCCTAGCCGAGGATTCCACCTGGCTGGTGAAAATTCGGACCGGTTTATAAATTTGCACCGGAAATATCTGTTAATCTCCAAGATTACCACTTTTGCTGTATCCATTTTCGCGCGCAGCCCGGATAATAAAACTGTCGGTGCTGGCGCAACTGGGAATCTAATTACTCGATATTTTCCGACCCGGAGCGAATAAAGTTTCTTCGAGCGAAAAATAATTTTTTTCGAGCTCGTAAAATACGTTCGAAAATACTTTAAAAAAAAAAAGAAAAAGGCTCTAAACTTTACGGCAAGTTATATGAAGAGGATAATTGAGATCTGAGACTCTGAAAACGTTATTTTGAGCATAGCTTCGCGGATTTCGATTAATTTTATCGGGATTACAAGGTGCTCCGAATTTTCGCCATTTTTTCGCAAGCGGAATGCAGATAGCGCGTATACCGGGGTGCAGGAAAAAGGGATCGGGCCTTTTGCATCTCCGTTCTATCGAGATTGAGCAGGGTCAAAGTAGTGACACAGCCGGAGGAAGAGGAAAAGCTTCTTTTCCCGGCGCTCTGCATGTAAATCGTTCAATTTGCGATAGCCGGAATCGAACGAGAGAGGAAAGAAAGGATAGGAAAAAGAATCGAGAAAAAAATCGCTTGAAAACGCGAGTAAAAGCGAAAAAATTTAAAGTAGAGCGATACCGAAAATAAGCGTTAATAAATGAGAAAAAATGTTACAATTTTTAATAAATTGATTCTTTAATGTCATTTCGAAAGTAAAATATTTCCAGATACTGAAATATCGAAAAATTAAGGTATAAAATATTTACGAAGTACTTCGTCAAGAATGCTGAAACTTTGAACACGATTATCTTGAAATTAGTCTGTCAGACACTACATATCAGTAATTGAGGTTAAATATATCTATTACGAAATTGGTAAATAACGTACTAGACGGTTCAAAGCTATTTCCTTGAAAGACTATCCAATGTTAATCCAAAATCTGCATAATTCATTTAAAAAAGCAAGGTAGTAATACGTACTTCTTTTTACCCGTTTCACAAACACACACACATGGTAATTTTTTACTTATCAAACATTATCGTTGTCGTAACAAGTTTTTAGAATGCTATTTAAAGTGTATATTTTATTCATTCCATTGAATCTTATATTACGAAAAGTATATCATCAAAATTTCAAATGTTCAGTACAAATATAGAGTCTAAATTTCATGATTCTTTTAATGAAATTAATTTAGACTAATTGACCAGACAGGTGGTGTCCACTCCAAACTTCAATAAATTTATTTTTAGACAGGAAACAGATTGTTAAACAACACAAAAGTAAAAACAAATTTAATTTAATTTTAATTTAAACTGAAATGCGTTTATCCAGTTATTTCTCCAATTTTTTTTTAATTAAGAAATTTCAATCACATTGATTAGATTTTAGGAGTATAATAAATGGTCTTAAATTAATACAAAAATCCCATCGAAAAAAGTACTTTAATTTTTTTCTGAATTTTTCAATTTTTCCGTTTTTTTTTCTTTCCGTTAAAAAACCTTATTAGGACCATGAATACCTAAAAAAAAACCAAATCGGTCTCGTTGTTTTCAAGTGATACGTTTATCAACAAATAGTATTTTATTATCATTTACATAGATATCGATAAATAAAAGAGAGCACGGTGACCATGAATTTTTAGTAAATCTCAAAAAATCTCAAAGAATTGAATTCAGAGATACACGAGTTTTCGTTTGATATCGAGTGATGGAGATGAATGTTGTAAATCCATGTGGATTTAATGCGCTTGTATTATACATAATTGAGAAGGGAGCTCGGTTCGACAGTGAGTTTGTATTGCTCCGGAGTATATATACACAAAGGATAATACTGATAGTGGAAGAAACAGAAGCGGAAGTGGAGAGAAATGGCACTGCGTCAACCACAGGGGGGGTAGGGGCGCGTACAGCTCGTGATCTTTGCGAATGTAACTCTGAGCCAACAAGATATGGCTGCATGTGCGCAAAGGACACTCGACCAAAGTTTGCCATCCTCTGGCTTGGATTCTACTTGAATTTCTACTCGTTTCCATCTATTTGAAGCGGGCGCACACAATCATCCACCCTTCCCGCCGACAAATGGAAACCTATTTTAATTAATGAAGTTTGTCCTGGAGTAGAAGAGTCTCGCCTCAAAAAAACGTAGTTAAATGCAACGAGATGAGAGTTTCGTGGATTATACTAATATTTGCAATTGCAATATTACACGTTCAGTACAAAAAATATATCTATATAAATGTGAAAAAATGTAACAATCGAATGAATTAAAATTTACGAAAAATTGTTGTGTCACGTTTAAAATCAATTCTCTGAACGATGTCAAATTTATCACATCAAATTTTAAGACACTGTCAAATGTATTTAAAAATGTTTGATCTATGATGTTAACAGATAGTAACGAATTTGAATTTGGTCACTTTTCTCTAATTTTGTTCATTTTATATTAATTGTTTAAACAATGGTAATGATCAAAAGAGTGTGAAATGAGTGCTTAAATTGTTAATTGGTAGTACAGGAATAAGGATAAAAATCAGTAAATTTATGTTATTAATATGAAGTGTAATTTTATCAATTTATCATGAAAAACTCAATTTTTCAGGGTCTATCTCGAAATAACTCTCGGAACAAGGCATTTTGAAAAATTCCACTCTGCTATTAATTTTGAGCTCGCAAAAAATTTATTTTAATTCGCTGAGATAAAAGTTTAGACTAATTTTTCTATATAACAATTTCAATACTTTATAATTAAATATTTATTTTTAATTTATTTCATCAAATGAAATATTATTTTTAACTCTTGGTATAAAGAAATGGTAAAATTTATTATGATTTCCAACGAAAATCTTGTTCAATTAAAAAATAATGAATATAGAAATTTTTATTGAAATAATTAATCGTTTAAACATACTAATAATCTTCATCAAAAAATTTTTTGCAAAGCTTTAGAGTCTATGACAGATTGGCGATTACTCTGAAATTTATTATTATTTCAAATACAAATCTTATTTCATTTAAAAATAATTAGTTTGAGTTTTTTATTGAATTAATTAACCGACCAAAAATATTGCTTAAAATAATAATCTTGATCCGATATTTATTTGTGAAGTGATAAAGTTGATGACCGACTGGGAATTTACTCTGAAATTCATTATTATATTTTCAACAAAAAATCTCATTTAATCTAATATAATAATAGAGCTTTTTTATTAAATTAATTAACCGACCCAAGAATATTGCATAAAACGATAAACCTGATCGAATATTTTTTTGCAAAGTGATAGAGTCGATGACAGATTAGAGATTTGCCCTGAAAATCATTATTACTTCCAATACAATTCTTATTCAATTAAATAATAATGTACGTACATAGATTTTTTTTTGCGAAATGATAGAATCGCTGAAAGACTGGG